>VXBL01008794.1:1561427-1589886 GCA_013400195.1 Aramus guarauna
AAAAAGTACATTCTTTAAAGAATTGTCCGGTGTTTAAATGTTCGGCACACATGTCCACCCTTGGTTCTCGATGGCGTGGAGAAGACAACTGCCCGCTGCCCGCTCGGCCCCAGTCGCTCGGCCCCATTCGGTGCCGACTGAATTTGTTACGAGAAGGTCAGCGGTGTTCTTGTTATGGGTTTTAAAAAGTCAAATATCACTTGATGGAAAAAAAGCAATGACTTCACACCGGGTGTAAAGAGGAACAATTCTGGCAAGGACTCATCCACTTACTGTCAAAGAAAATTACATACAATTTACTATTTTGACATTCTGGAGTGCGTTCGACGCATTATTAGGATTTGGAGGTCTTAAAGAGAAGCAATTCAAATGAACATTAAACTAAATGGATTTTCTTTGATGAAATAATGATAAATAATAACACAGATGACTTTGGTTGTTTGCAAAATAGCTTATTCATAGTCAGTTGCCCACATTATTTTGAAAATATCCCGAAGCTCAGGACAAACCTTTTTTTGACTGCTAGATGCTTTACGGAGCTAACAAAGAGTTGTTATTCTTATTATTCAAACTATTACATATATTATGTGAAAACACGCCTGAACAATATTGCACCGAATCCTGAGAAAATGTTCATTTCAAAAATTATCTTTGCATTTTCCTGCCGACTCCTAGTAAGACAAGGCCACGGCTGACGAGACTCCCAACGTGGCAGTGTCCCCACAAACGTACCCTCCTCAGACGTCTCCTCTGTGTCCTCCCTTCTAAGCCAATTGCTCTTCTTCGCCACCAACCTAAAGTGTCAGCTGTGACTTTCTGAGCAGCTCTGAGTAATGGGATCGGCTAATGTTCGGCACACGGAGAAATTCCATATCATTCTCCTCTCTAAAAATACTGCCGGCTGCCGCTAGAGCCACTCAGCAGTGATGAATAGCTGAAGGGACAAGCAGGTCTCTAAATTTACTTCATATCTGACAGCCCTTCAGCAGATCTGGGTAATGGATCCTACTTACTCCAAACTACTGTATACTGCGAGGCACTTTCCCACCGCGTGAATATATACACTCAGTATGGGATTCTTAATGATCGCCATTTTTTTCTTCCCCATTAAGTCAAGCTGATTCCACATTAAAAAGCTGTTAGTAAATTTTGAAACGTGTTACTAATTCAAGCGAAAAAAGGCATGTTTGGTCTTCAAATGCACCTCCAAGCCTCTATCAGAGAAGGTTTCAATTGACTTCCAGGGATTTGCCTCGAGTGCTGAAAGTGTGCGCATCTTATATATGCACACAGCTAATTATCTGCAATGACTTTAGCTGATTCACTCACTTAATACACGGGTATGGCTTTTCTGGGTATACAGCTTCGCAGAATTTTATTTCCTGAAGGTCATTTGATGATTTTATGTGATTTTTTTTTGGTGTGTGTGCATTTTTAATGAGGTCCCATTTCTGAATCAAGGAAAAGAGCATTCCATGAGACAAAGGGTATTTACTGCATATCTAGGGATCTCCAGATTGGCAATTATATCATAATTGTTTTTAAATTCTAAAAAAGGGGGTGGAGTGGGGAGGTAAGAGATAATTAAGTCACATGAACAGGACCCAAATTGCATTTGCTCTCAGTTTTGTTGTGCACAATATCAGTTTAATTGAATCATCTGTAATTCTTCTCACTTTTTTTTTTTTTTTTCAGCCTGCAGGAACGCACACAAGACATTATGAATGAGAGGCTGGCTGGCAAATTTCTTGAGAACAGAGATTCCAAGTATCCATAGGATTTGCCAGAAAACAGCAGACGAGATTATATATGTCCGTGCGTGCGTGTGTGAGTGCAAAAATGTGCCAGGGAGGGTGGAGAAGAGGGATGGCCTCTGGCAAATTGATGTCTGTCAGCTAGCAAACCTTGATTTCACTATTAATATGTCATGGTTCACCGCACAGAAGCTTTCAGCGAGCATCAGCTGTGCTACACACACACACACACACACACATATATGTTTTTATATATATACAGGGGCTGACTACAGTCAAACCCGTCTGTCATATTCAATGAATCACCGAAACAATGGAATGGGCAGAATCTCTCCTAACTGAAAGCATTTTTTGGTAATAATTGGTTTGAGTAACATTTGTTTCTGTGTTTTTGAAAGAGAAAATCCTCACGATTTAACTGGCTTTGGCTAATGGAAAAGACCCTCGCTGATGTGAAATCAAATCATGTTGCTTGCTGTTAACACTGGAATTACAGAAGCAAGCTAGGGAAATTGTAGCAGCACCTAATCCATAATCCTCCTAGTGCAAAATGAAGGATTCCAGCATATATGGGGATTGCCCCAACTGAAACACCATCCCTAAAAAACTGCAGTGCTCACTCTTAAAAATATTTGTCCTAAGTTTTCTTTGCTGTTAGTTCCTTTGGTGCTTACATCCCCGAAACACGTGCACACCTCCGTACTACACGGCCTTTGCTGGAGCAGCGTTCGGGTGACTCATAAGCTTGTTTCATTTATCTCGACGTTACCCTTAGAGACAGGCAAGCACAATTCTCCCTTTACAGACTGAGTGACCTGACTGAGGTAGTGATTCAGGTCTGTGGCAGAGGAGGGAAATTAATCTGGGTCTGCTGAGTCTCTTAATAGCCCCGTAACCACTGAACACTCTGTCCCTGTATCTTTTCATTACAAGTCATCTAAAGCTCATGTATTCAGCATTGGACTGTGGCATTCCCTTTTCCCCAGACAGTAAGCAGGAACCCAGTGAAATCTTTAAAATAAAAAGTGCGTTTCCTTCCTTTCCCTTGAAGAGCACTCAAGATTCAGGGAATCTTATTCCCCCATCTAAAACACTTCAGTGAAAATTTTGCCCGTTATTGGATCATTTTAGTTTCTTTTCTATTTGGTGATAAAAACATGAGGCCAAATTCTGCTCTCCTTTACATCCAGATGAATTTATATTAACCCCACAGGTTTCAAGACTTGCCCAGATGGAGCAATACGCGAAGGAGAAGAGGCAATCGCTACCAGCTCTGCCAGCCTCGCTGCCACAGGTAGATTAACATCGCTTCTGGCACTCCTAGAAAACTGTGCCCAGCCAAAGTCCACACCATAAATAGCTTCTGGGACAAAGGCTTATTGTAAGTGACACCTTTAATGATCTGGCTATTTATAGGTTTCAGACCCAGGACAAACGAGAGATTCCTTGCCAGCTGCTTATACTTAGCAATGCTCAGCGTATGGGGAGGGAGGAGGAGAAGGTCTGAGCGTATTTTCACCTTTAGACTCTGCTATCAGTTACTGGACAAGGACTACCCGCTGAGCAGACCGATGGTGAGAAGGATGATGTGCAAAGCCTAGAAGCCTGCCAGGCACACTGACATGCGTACCAACAAGCTGCATTTGGAAAACAAGAGATCCCGGAATGGGTTTTTGGCGGTGATAAGCACAGCCAGCCCAAGCTAGATCCAACTTGCCCAGCTCCCATTTAGCCACCTGAAGGTTGCAGTCGGGTTATCAGGAGCGTTGACCACAAACAATCCCAACAAGATCATTTGAGTCTGCTGGATGCTGAATGATCTGCAATTCTAGGTTGCTTATTTAGGTGCCTAAATGCAAACCATCAAATGACAGGCTCTTTTGAAGTCAAGCCCTTTGAGTCTTATTCTCTAAACCCTTAAAGACATGATTTGACATATCTTTAGTTGTAACAAGGGAGCTCGAGATGCAAAGAATAAACTCATGAACGCTTCTGCACTCCAAACACCTCAAGGGCTGATTTGCCCAGATATTCCCAACCTATCAAACCCCAATGTAAAACTACTGCTGTTCTCTTAAATTGGTGTGCAGAAAATATTCCTCAGCTTTCTACACTAGCAAATATCCGGTTGGTTCATTAGACATATAACAGGCTAGCAAAACCTCAAAAGACGTTACACAAGCACTCTTGAACGAACCCATGGGATGGACAAAACTGGTCTTTGCAAGGAAAAACTACTGGAGTGAGTGGTAGTTAGAGAACAGCTGCAAAACAGGGCATTAAGTCAGCTCCACTGCAGTCAAAACGAACAAAGGCTTTTTGCTACACTCTAATACACACACATAATATGACTAGCTTTATTAGAGTCTTTTGAAATCACGACCCTTCTAATACAAGGCAACATTGCTCGGTAAGCAACGTAGGCAAGAGCCCAAAAATCAAACAAGCACACTTCTGTGTCCTTCAACAGCAGCAAATAATTTGCCATTTTACTTAGCTTAATGAATTTTACAGTGCCTAGGAGAATAGAAATGATGGGTTCTGAACTCAAGGATATATCCACAGATCCCACTTAGAAGGGGAGACATGGAATACTCTCCGTATTTCTATGTTTATGTACATGCATAAATGTATATAAATGTACAAATGCATATATATTACATGTGTATGTGTATACATATATATTTAGATCAGGAACCAGGTTCTAAGTTATGACAGTACAATCACCCTCTAAAATTTCAGTCATCAAAATATATCAGATGGATATAAAAAAAAAGCGAAAGTCTTGGGTTAGACTTGGTTACAGTGCTCGCTCGATCTACCTTAGATACCGAAAACAACCCTTAATCCCTCCAAACACTTAACAGCAATATTCTTTTTACTGCAACATTTAATGAAGAATTAAGTGGAGTTGGTAAGACGATGATTGTAAGGTGAACAGTCATAGTGGGCAGGATACATGGAATGTCAAAAGAAAGGGAAATGGGAAAGGAAGTCAGCCTGTAACAAGCTATGTTAATATCTGCTTTTGCCTTTTTTCTGCAGGCTGATGAAGATGCTGATACAGATCATTAATGCTCTTAAATTGTCATCACATTGATGTCAGTAGCAGTGTACGAGCTTGTTTGATCATGTCATTGTAAAAATGCTACTGAAGTGTGCCGTACCTTTTTTCTTTTTGGATGTTTAGTTTCATTCACCCGTGACCACCTTTGTTCTTTTCGTAAATCATGACAAAGATGGATTGAGGGAGAAGGAAACAAAGTCCAAAGACACACCTGCTGCATGAGATCCCCAAAGAGTGTCGAAGAGAACATTTGCAAAGGGCCCTTTACTGGAAAAACAACGAACACACCAAAGCCCTGTAAATACTTGCTTGTTCCTCTTTTCTGCCTCTGAAAACAGAAAGTGCTTCCTGAACAAACTTCTTCATCTGTGGTAGCAGGATTCCTGATGATTTATAGGCTTTACAGGCTGCTGCAAACCCTCCAAATCTCACCCAAGAAGAAATAAAAAGAAGAGCCAAGCCAAAGGGCAACCTGGTCTAGTGGAGGGTGTCCCCATCCATGGCAGAGGAGTTGCAACTAGATGATCTTTGAGGTCCCTTCTAACCCAAACCCGTCTGTGACTCTGTGATTCACTGGCTACAGAGTACCTGGGGGCTGCACTGTGGCTGGAGCAAGAACCCCTGACACCTTCAGGGAGCTGAGGAGGCAATTCCCAGCACATGAGAGTGGTCAATGTCTGCAACAGGCTACAGAACAGGGAGACAGAGCTCCCCGGGTGAAAAAGAGCATATTCAGGAGAGATGCTTCTAGCCATGGTGGCAAGAGCATGGTAGTCCCAGCAATGGACAAGAGGCACAGCAGAGGACCACGGGGAAGAGCAGGCTGCAGACAGACATGCTGAGAACCAAAGGCATTCTGCAAATTTTCCAGCGACCCAGAGAGCTACTCTGTTGACTGAAAGGACTCAGCTTGCAATACTCATGGTGAAAAGTGGAGCTTGGTTTACACCCCCTTTTAGTTTCCAGTCCTTCTTGTTTGCTTATTTTTTTCTCTCTTAAATGGCATAAGGCATTTAATATATATTCTAATAAAACATGGGGTTTTGAATATCAGATTCAATTTTTTTGGGAATGCTTGCTTTAAACAGACAACCAGCAGACCCTGATTGGCTTAAGCTCATATTGGAGAAGCTTTAGCTCAGGACTGAACTCACTATGTGTCTATTGGCTGCCATTGGCAGACATATTTCACAGGTGTTTGGTTTTGCTCACCCACATCTAAGCAATTTCATGATTTAAAATCAAAGCTGATTGACTGAAACAAAAAGTTTGAAAAGGTCTCATTTTTCAAGCTTATCGCAGAAAAATACCTTGCCTTTTAGGAAGCAACTGGTAATATGCATAAATGATTTCCCCATTTCAGGAAAAGGTGAAATATCAAAGTGCTAAGAATTTCTTTTGATGGTCCAGAAGACATCCCTTGTAATCCCATACTCATCTGTAACTGTAACTGTAAAAGCCTTAATGAGTAAAGCATCACATCCCACCAATTTTAACCTTATCGTCATCCCTGAGGTGAGAATGCAAAAAGAACATCAGCTGGTTTCATCCGATGTCTAGGAATGCTTCTTCTCTAAAATATGCTGTATTACATCTCATGACTATATTCATTCACCATCTTCAGGCTAAAATGTGGTCACATCTCCCTCAGCAACCCTAGGAATATCCATATTAAGACGAGCACCACTACAATCCAGTCTGAGAAGCCCAGTAATACTGCACATCTGTATCTCAACTGTGGTTCCTCACACTGCTTAAATAACATGTGCGTTACTTTTAAATAAAAAAAGATCGCTGTCCTTTTAGCACTTTCAGCATCTCTACAATTGCCATGCATGGTATAACCCTCGAGTTTTCAAGGTGAAGTATTGTCAGAACTTGAAATATCTCATCAGAGAAACATCCAGCCATAACTCAAAAGCCAGCTAGTCTGTGCGTGCAGCTCAGTGGGTAGACACTCATCATAAAATTCATCACCAGTGATGGTACTATCTGGTATTCAGCACAAAATTTTATGGGGTGTAGAAAACAAAATCTGAAGCAAAGACAGGTAGAAACAATATAAAATTTCTGGTTTTGAATTACAGGTTCTTTCTAACTGGCTGTGGAGAAACACGTGAAACTGGCTGGCAGTTCGCAGTGGTTTAACCATCTGCTTCATCACTAGAATGGGATGCAGCAGAGTTGGATTAAGTGATTTTCCAGTATTATTTACTTCTGCCACAGAATTTTGCATGCAAATACTTTATCTGAACTGCTATACTCTTAAATTACTGTTATGATAACCACTCATTCTTCTTAAAACCTGACACAACTTCCCAGTTTGCTCCTGACATTGCTCCCATGTCTCCATCCTTTTAAGTTCATTACTCATTCTTGTGCTGTTTCTTCTGCTGGCTAGGATTATCCCAGAGAGTTCTTTAGCTATAAGAAAGCAAATAAACTTGAATGAGAGGTCAAAGGCTAAGATTGACATAAGCTGTCTTGGGAAAATGACAAAACTCAATTTTATCTAACTAACTGCTTCTCCAGAAATAAGTAGTCACTGCATAGACAGAGCCACCTCACCTGCTCCAGTCTACCTTAGAGCACCAGACCCTCACAGCAGTCAGGGAACCTGTTGCTTGGGCTCTAGTTTCTTTCCTTGTCTCTTCTTCCCTTGAAGTTCAAGGTTTGCCAGGCTACAATAAAAACCACGGTGGGCCTGCGATGATAACCATAGGGGATGCTGTAGGTATGACCAAACATGAAAAAAATGAACTAGAAATTACAACTCTATGGATGATGCTCTGAGAAAGGCAGAAAAAGGGTTTGATTTGCATTGAGCTACTCTTCTTTACATAAATCCTTCTGGCTCTTTGAAGCAGCCAACGGCTAATTCATAACGTGCAAAAGCTCCTGATGGCAATGGAGCAAGAGCTTGACCCTTGGTCTGGCCAAGGTGGCTGAAACTAAGCCACCACACTTGGCAACCAAATGCAGCCTTTCTGACTCAAGCTCAAACTGTTAATTTTACAAGAGCAAAACCAAAAATCTTGTTCACATATGATTTTCAGATGGGGCCAGCAGAAAAAGGTAAAGGAAAACAAAATGTCAAAAATTCTTGCTGCATGTCTCTCAGTAAACATGTTTTGCTGTAATATCACTATTATTTCCAAAAGCTCTGAATTTAACTCTTCCAGCTCCACCAAATTGACAAAAGAAATAATGGCCTTCCTCCTAAATATTTAATCTTTAACCAGTTTAGTTGCTACCTTCTGTACACTCAGGAACAGTGTTCCCACCGTTGACAGTCAAAGAATGACTGTTCTGTATAATTGTTTACAGTACACCGTTTCTCAGCAGAAGAATAGGAAACCTTTGGATTTAAAGACTCTGTGTGGATTATAGCATGTTATCTGTTTTCTTACTGATTGGCAGAAGATTATAATGGCTTGTAGTAATACAAAAGATACAATCAAATAAATGAGGGCGGATGGTAGAATTAACTCCTTACACACCTTGAGCTTTTAGAAATCATTCATAAAACACTGAACACAACATTATCTGAACATAAATATAGCCTCGGCATACTTTGTTGGCAGTGACAGGCGAGATCAATATTGGAGACCAAATGCCAGCAGTAAAAGGGTATGTCAGTCAGTATTTCACTGACTAACTGCCCTTATCTGAAGCTCTCATGCTTCACTGGGTGAAAATACAGCCATTGATCTTAGTGTCACAACTCAAATTCTTCATATATCAACTAGTTTTTTTCCCCCATTTCAGATGAATTTCTGGGCCACTACTTATTTTTATGATCAATATTTCTATCACTCTCACATGAACTACACTTTTATTATATTAACCTTTAAGTACAATTTTTAACATATCTGTTTGGTGTAATGTCACATGTTTTAACTCAACATCTCTTTTACAAGTGTCAGAGCTACAGCTGAAGTTCAGGTTTCTTAAAGCATTTGTGGCAAAACTACTCCGATTAGTAGATAAATCGCAGCGCTCTCGAGAAGTTCTCCAGGGCTGTGGAGCTGTGCTTTCAAGGATTCTGCTTCCCTTTCCAGGAATTCACAGCTGAGCTGTAAAAACCTTTCTCACAAGAAGAGTTTTTGCTAGCGATCGATCTGACTGCTTTACCTGAAAGAATTTAAGTGTTGGAAATTAGCATGAGAAAAATCCATCCATGCAAATCGTCCTATGCTCGTAATTGAAAGAGATTGACTGTTCTGCTAAAGAAACCCGAGTACTCAGGGAGGGTTTAATGTATGTAGCATATATGGATCAGCTTCCCGGCTTGCTTTATGGTCTTGGCTGAGGCACTGGAGCTCTCCGAATTTCGCCTTTCCTGTTTGCAAATTGGAGATACGAAGGACAACCTACTTTCATTAGGTCCTTTGGATCTACAAATGAACAAAATCATATTCCAGAAGTAGTAAATGTAATTCTCTGATCTACATTAAGTACACTGTGAGACTATTCATTAATAAACTAATTGAAGTTAAATGTTATGAGATCTTTAAATAAAAAAGCATTTAGATGGACAATAAAAAAATATATAGATGCTGTAAAACATGTTACTATCTTAGGGAATAAGTTTTAAACTAAGAATTTGAGGGAAATTATTAAAAAACACAATAAAACTCTCCCCCTCTCTGTTAGGAGAACGTAAACCTGTCTGACTGAGCTCATTTACCTGGCTTAGTGAAAATTACAGAAAACTATTGCTTATATTATTAATGTCTATCTTAGAACTAATACAAACAAGGTAATTCCTTAATTATTTGATTAGCGGAGATAGAATCCTTTAGCTATGTGGGTTTTACTGATCCAGAGCCCCTTTCAGTGTTTCTTTAAGAACTATCAGAAACTAAAATCAGTGAGAGACACTAAGTAATGCAGTCAAAGACTATTTTATTTTATTTGTTTAATTATTATTATTTAAAGTTTCAGCATATTACATTAGGACTACAATTTTAATACAAAAGTTGATGTCTCCCAAAGGAAATTGTTCGACCCAAAATGTTCCATCAATTATTGCGTTGCTCCGTCATTATCCAAATTGTCAAAGCAATTTCATTATAAATCCCACATAAAGTAGCACTAAGGGGTAATGGCAAAATGGCTTTGGTCCCTGTAGGACTATCTCAAGAAAAATAATTTCAAGCAAAGAGGAAACAATGCTTTATTCTTGTGCTTGTGGGAGGGAAGTTTGTCTTTCTTGGCTATGGCTCCACGACAGAAAAAACCCCCACACAAATGGGGACTGCTTAATGCTGGGAAAACAGCATGCTCTACACAAGTTAGTTCATTTAGGCATCCCACAACAAGAGTTTAATGATAACGGGATCGACTGGAGCTGGATATGTAATGAGGCTTAATTTCGCAGATATAGAGAGCTCTTCAAGGGAAGAATGCAGTGGGAGGATGGGAGGGTGAAAGAGCCCACGCGCCTGCATGCACAGACGGGTAGGACGGAGGCGCCTGTTTGTACAGAAATAACCTCTCAGTTATGGTCGAAATTCTCCTCCAGCTGGCAAAAACTGTGTATTTAGCATTAGGATACAGCCTTCAGATAGTAAGGTGTCAGGGCCACCTTTTAAAAAGGGAAGATAAAAAGGTATATGGTTAGGGGATTCCCTTCATAGGAGGGAGGAGGCATGAGAATACTTATTGTTTAATGAATTCTGCAAAATTAAAATACTAATTCCACAGCATCCTTGTACATAGGGCAAGATGACCAAACACATAGATCTTATTTGTGCTTAGAAACTTTGTTTTGGGGGGAGGAGGGGCAGAAAAAGAGGGAAGGTAAGCAGGAAATATAACAAAATAAAATGGGAAGAAGCACTCTACAGACCATGAAATACCCACTTCCAATTATACAGTGCACCAGAGAATATAATCCCTAGACAGCAAAGAGTTCAAAGGAAACTTAAAACGTTTAGAAGATACCAAGACAATAGGTGATCGTGTTTTAACTGATAAACACAGAGAGTCAGAAAAGGGGTTGGTGGTTGGGGGAATCTTGGTTCTATTTCTGGCTCTTCTGGAAAGAAAATTACTTTGCTTCCCTGTGCCACAACAGAAGAATGTGAAAAATGACTACAGAACTGCATAAGGGAATTTTTGAGGCTTACTTAACATTTAATGAAGGGTTTGAGATTCTTCTGTGAACACCACCACAACAGCAACTATTATTATTAAAACTAATTAAAGAACAATTGTTATACAGCTGAATTATGACCTTCATGCAACTATGGTTACTATAGTTTATTCCAAAGCTGTCTGCTGCCAAGTTTACAAGTTACTCAAGTTCACTCTTTTAAAATGTAAGATTTTATTAAAATGCACTAATTAAATTGGCCAGCTTTTAGGCCATTATTACCAGTTATATATAAAAATTCATTTTATGGCAATGTTTCATGCTGCAGAAAGCCTCAAGGTAAAATGAAATTTTAAGTGACTGTATCAATGAGCAATAGATTCTTGACTATGTTCTGCAATTCTGAAATCTCTATGCCTTACCAGTTCAGTCTCTCTGTCCTTTAGCTGTATTCATATCCCATGATGGAGTCATAGGATTTAAACCTGAGATTAGGGATAGCACTGTATTCTAGATGGAAAGTACATCATCATCAGTGGCCACATCAGTATACAGTATTACAGAAATAGAAAAAAATTAAACATGTAAATGGATTAGCTATAAACATTAGTCTGCTTTTTTTCCCCCTTCTATATAAAAAATACCTAATATGGAGAGTAGGAAAAAAAAGTCTTGTTTAAGCAGGAAAATCTTAATTTTTCTTTTCTATTCTGTTGCCCATCTTTGGATGTCAGCAGAGGACACATCAATGTCTTGATCATACTGTCTCTCAGCCCCTAATTTCTGCCAAAGACAGTGACACCCCGATCAAGAGAAGTATACAAAAGCTTCTGTTGCCTTAAGGACAGTGTCGTTGCATCTTCAAGGGGACTAATAGAAACTTTTCTGTCTTCCATTCAAGGAAAAAAAAAGAAAAAAAAAAAAAAAAAAAGAAAGCCCAAACCCCTTCTTTACTGCAGTTGTGTTGTACAGTACAAGTTCTAAATGCCACTGTGCGTGGAGACTAACCGCCTCACTTCGCTTTCAAGCTACTCTTCCTGTTTACAGAGACAGAACAAGTTTGAAACTAAACCCCAGATTACAATCTTTTTCTGGACTAGGATGTCAGAACCACATTCAACATCCTGCAAATCAACTCAGTTCAGCTCTGGTTTTTCTGAGTCATCAGGACTTTCCCTTACTGTACCCAAGAAGGTGGTACTTGATATGGCTGGCTCTGCCTTAAAAAGGAATAATAAAAAAAAAAAGATGCACATTATAGCTATAGGCTCCGTAAATGGAGAACAGATTCCTTGTTGGTTACCATGAACCTGGTACTACACTGTTAGTTCGTCCACTCCAAACCACCATGACTTCTACGCAATTATGGATGCATTACTGAATCTCTCCAAAAGGCACTCTGCCCCATTGCTCTGGGTGGTGGAGTCACCATCCCTGGAGGTGTTCAAAAAGAGCATAGACATGGCACTTCAGGACATGGTCTAGTAGATATAGTGGTGTTGGGTTGGCAGTTGGACTCAATGATCCTAGAGGTCTTTTCCAACCTTAAAGATTCTAAGATTCTATGAAAGCATCAGCCACTGGTGATCTCCATCACTTACAGCAGCCAAAGAGCACCTTCGTGAATACAGTTCAATTACGGGATCCACTGAGGAAGAGAGGGGGAAAAAATAATTTATATCTAACCAGTTGACAGTGTTCATCAAGATACATCCCCTGATCCCTAAAAGCACAATTTTAAATGAAAAAGTAACACGTGCAGCAATTAGATACCAAGTAGCATGTGGCAGGTCACTAACCAAGAACGGATTGAAGTGAACCAGGGAGAGGAAGGAAACACAGATTACAAAATATCAATAAAACTAACGTGACTGTCATTATTGATGGGATTAACTCTCTCAGCCCAACAGCAGCAGCAAAAGGGAAAGCCGATATTCTATTTACTGTCAACTTCTCATCTGTACTTGTCAAATGAAATGGTCGTTTTGCCAATCTTTTTTTGCTGGAAAAAATATTTTGAAGAACTAAGAAACAATACTTCAAAGGGAAAAAATCAATTCTGACAGTGGCAAGGACAGGCCTCTGTCACAGGTGATAAGAAAAAGAACGTTAAAAAATCTGGATATTTATATCACATGACACAAAGCACTTTTATACAGACGTGACTAATTTGAGTCACTTTATTGCACAGTTAAGGTGATGGCATATGTTATTATTTTTCCTGAAGAGCAGAAAAGATACTTACATTTTCGCCTGTGAAATGTTCTATCACCAAGCAGGTTGGAAGAAACTATATTCAATTTCTACGACCACATTTTCATGAGTTTGTATTTCATGCACCCTAAGCAAAGGGCAAGCACATCGCATTTGAAGCATTTCACTTCTCCAGTTACAGGTTTGCAAGTTAGTTGACAAGAAGCCCACAATGCTGGTGCTAAGTTTTGGTCAAGACAGGGCATCAAAGTTATTAAATTTCCTTTTAAAATAAATAAGCCTAAAACCCACTCTCATGCTTATATCTAAGAATCCTGGAATACTGGAAGGTGGAGAATATACTCTGTAAATCTCTTTCCAAACGCAGAGCATGGAGAGGTAAGCAGAAATCCCTTTAATTAGTTCTTAACTTGCTTTTTGAGTAAGACATATGCAGGGGTTTCAATTGTATTTTCTCTTATTGTTAGTACTTGTGAACACTTGTGGTTCATTGACTGAGCCTCATTACCCCTGGAGATTGTTTGTTCATCTGTTTGTCAGAATTTAATTACTGGAGCACAACCATTGATATAAGGACATTCACGCAAGAGTCTAATATTTTTCTCTTCTCCGTCTACTGTAGGTAGCTTTATTTCCTCTCTAGAAAATTGCTCTTAATCAACTTGTCACTGTGCAGAACAACAAATTTCATAAGCAAAGGAGGGTCTTTCAGAGACACAAGTACCGTTCTGCAGCCAACTCTGAAAATCTACTTTCTCAACCAAATGGATGAAGACCTGAGCAACTCCTGACCTTCTTATTCGGAAGCGGAAAGGCAACGGCTCTGTGGCACCGATTACAAACTCTGTTTTCCAGGTGCATCGCTGAAGCAGCAAACCCCTGAGAAAAGCAAAGCAACACCATGGGCGGCAGAAAGCAATCGCAAGCCAGTTTCTTGGAGGCAGAAGCAATGTGCTAGATTGCCCACTTGCTCTTCATCAGTAATCTCTGCCCGTAGTACCCAAAGACGACTCCTTGCAAATTTAGGCCAAAAAGACGCTTTCTGTGTAATTCTTGCATATCTCTACAACTGCAAAGATAACTCCTGACTACACCTCTGAGTGATACACATGTATCAGTATATTCAAATAGCCAAGAAATCAGAGGCTCACGGCTTTGCCTTTTTTCACCTGGGGAGAACACCGCAGGCTCACATTTCACCTAGCTGTCAAACAGCTGGAGTTACTACCTATAAATATATATCACAAAAATGAGGACAAAATAAGTTAGAACTTGCATAACATGTTTCAATTAATGGAATGTGTTTAAGGGCTGAATTTCCAGATATTATATAAAGTATAAATTTTTATCAAATACCTCAAAAAACTGTTTTCAAATAAGCCTTCCTTCACAAGCATGCAATAAAAAATATTTTATTGCATTAACTTTTTCCCTCTAAACATCCTCAACTAACAAAACCCACTAATCTTGAAAGAAATCAACCTACAGATAATTAATGATATTTCAGTCAAACAAAACCACTCTTTAGCCACAATTCTGACTGTCTTCTAGGTAGGACGTTCCATTTTTACTATTTTCCAACCCACATTCAAGCTTAACACAGGAAAGTCAGCAACAGTATTAGCACATGTCAAGAGGCAGTGAACCTCGTGGTATCCAGAGACACTATAGTTTATTCTATATTCTTCAGTATTTATTGTGGAAACATACCTCTCTCAAATTGAATCCAAACCAGTGTCTTGTCCCTATTTTACAATCACCATAAATGAGAATGGTCTCGTAGTATTGCTGGTTTAATGACACTACTTAGCAGCATTCAAGGGTGTAGAGTAGGACTCAAGAGGCTGAGAAACCTATTTGAATGCATAATAAAGAAGCATCTGAAGCTTTACTAGGTTTATTAAATTGTTTATGGCTATTTCAATAGTAGCTGTTAAATTAACCATCCTAAAAAAAAAAAAAAAAAAAAAAAAAAAAAAAAAAAAAATAGTCAGTGTATTGGTCAACATGCAGTCTNGAATAGGTAGCACTGGCTATTATCACAATTTTAATATGAGTCTAGTGACAATGCTACGCTTTATTTTAAAAGCTCTGATTCTTGAAGTCCTATTTATATGGGTATCTTGCCTTTCATTTTCATACAAAATGCCCATTGAATAAAGCTTGGAGTGACCTGAATTGTTAAGGTTCAGATATTAATAGGTAACTAAAAAGGATGCAACTATTTTAAAATATTCTCACTTTTTAAGCCTCTGAAAATCTTGCAAAGGCTGATTCATGAATTTCAGAGTGGCTACACTGACACCAACACTTCAAAGCTTTCTTTTTTTCCCGTGTATCTAGACTACAAAAATTAATTTCCTGAATCTTCTGAGTCATTTCATTTAACAATTTAAGAAGACAAACAATACAGAGAGCCCTTCCACTGCCCACTGCGGCAAGTAAAATTGTGCAGATAAACAAAACAATTATCAGGGCATGCAGGAGGGATAGATTCAAAGAGCTGCCTTTACTAGTTTGTTAAAAACACGATCAAATTAACAACTGAGTAGCTGTCTGCACTACCTGGTCTCACCAGCCATTTGCAAAGGCAAGGATGCGACATTATCCTCTGCAACTGGCTGGGCCGATGGACCCCCCTGCTCCCGGTGCGGAGCGAAGGACGCACAGCACGCACCGTGCCCGGGCATGGCGGGCAGAAAGCGGGAAGGGGATGTCTCAGGGTTATCTCGGATTTCTCGTCCATCACAGAGTCAGTAGAGCCATGGACCGGCAAAGGCTCATTGCAATAGCACAGATACATCCATCCACTTTTAAGAGGTTTGCTTGTTGGTTTTTTTTTTTCCTTTTTTTTCAGGGCTCATTTGTTTTCTTAATAATTCAACCCACATACTTGTGTTTCTTCCAAAACAAAATGATATAAACTGAAACATTTTTAAAAATTCTCATCCACAGCTAATTACTGATGCCGAGGATTAACATTCTGTGGCACTTCAGCTTTAGTTACTTTCCTTAATTAATGTCATATTTGCAAAGATCTATAAAAACACACTTTAGGTAAATGATGTGCATTCATTAACTATTTAAAGCCCACAATTATTTTTTTTAAGTATTTGGAATGCCTCTTGCAGTTCCTACAAATAACCTTTAAAGCCTCAAAGGATCCGTAGGCGCTTAACAAAAACGCCAAAATTTCATTAACTTTTAGGACAAAAGGTGCTTGTGTCAGGCACGTTAAAAGCCCTCAAAATGCATACGTGCATGTATTTCTAAACACCTACATGTGAAAAATTTGATCTTTGCATGCAAAGAAGAAAACTTCTCTTGTGCTACACGGGAACAACACCTAAGTTGCACCATGCAGTAACAAGATCGAAGCTGTTATTAATAGGACTGTGTGGTTTCCTTGCACCGGTTAAGGCAGGCAAACCATCTCCGATACTCTTTTCCTGTACTGCAGAGCACAGTCCATAAACTGAAGACATCTTTTCCGGGCACTTTTTGTAAATTACACAACACAGAACAGCATATTTAGTGATACAGGCTCTTCTAAAAGCTGAGGCGTAAAGACACTGCTTTTGCGATGGAATAAGATGTATTTTTGAAGACTACCTACTTATTTACAGTCCTAGGGCGTGTTTGGCTGACACAGTTTTAGCACATGTCAGTAAGCCAGATAAACCCACCGTATTTGTCCAGGCCTGTTCAACTTAAAATAAATTTCAACATTTCAGTAAATACTTTTCTTGAGAGGGTTAACAACTGGTATCGCTACGCTCCCATCAAGGCTAAGGCATCGTTAAGTCTGTACTTCCTTGGGATTTTTAGAGCCAACTCATCTTTTTTTTTTTTTGGCCTTGTTTGTTCTAGAAATGCATTTTTACCACTTCCGCAGCAGATAGATAGTGCTGCTTAAATAGCTGGGGACATGCAAAGGGAGAAGTTGTGCTGGGCACAAGGAAGGAGGTGACAAACCCCAGCCAGGAAACATTTACAGACAGAGCTGGAGAGCAACCACAAGCCCGTGACGCTCGCATGAGCATTGCAAACCTGAGTGATGGGTTCTGTGGGCTGTGCATCCGACTGTGCACAATTCACGTGCCCGATTGTACATGTTTATTTTATTTTTGAGGTTTTCATAGAGGAAAAGTTGTGTGCAGCTCCTACCTCTGCCTGGGACAGGGGATATACGTGGACAGAGAAAGGAAGTCACACTAGACAGGTCCCTCTGTCTCCTCCTCAAATTTCTGCCTCATTGCAATGGTAAACAAAAGTCTGTTACTGGTTGCAAAGAAGCAACTATTTTACAGACAAAATTTTGGGGCCAAATTCTCAGTCTAGACAGACTCTAACTCTGAGAGTAAACCCACTCAACCTGCGACGCTACCACCAAAGACACTGAGACCACCATGAGATTAAAGAACATCACAGTCCATCTTCTATAGAGTAGAAATATCTTTTATGATAGCTTGTAAAATAACCATCACGAGAGGGCGGCTTGGGAAGCAGGAGTTGGGTGCCCCTCTTGTCTTCCCCTCTGACTTGCTGCAACTTATTTTGCTCCTCTGAAGCTCCACCGCCGTGGCGGCTGGTTACCGCAGGGGAGCTCAGGTATCACTAGCAACATGCTTGTGGTAACTCTGAGCTCAGCAGCTACTCACAGATCAGGAAAGAACCCTCTCAGCTTCCTGAGAGCGCCTGGTCGTCCGAGCCAGCCCTTTTGGTGCTCAGTACCTGCCTGCTCTTCCCAACCAGCCAGCTACAAACCAGTTACAAAGCAGTCAATAAGTGGCTGCAACCGGTTTCCCCTTCCATCCTTTAATGCCCTGTTCTGACTGTACACCAAGCTTCATCCCACAGCAAGTGCACATTGTTGTATGTAGTACAGGTTGCAAAGCAAGTCCTATGGAGATTGCAAAAAGCAATAGGAAAAAAAAAACAATTTGGACAAGTAAAATTAACTGCATGCATATTTGTAAGACTGGGTTCACACAGTATAAGCTGTAGCTAAAACCAAAAGAAAATTAGTGAAAATATGAATTAATATAAGCATGCATAATTAAGAACAAGCACACTGTCATAATTTTCAGCCTTTGGAATATATGGAAAATATTCTGTAGAGAATGGGACAATTTAGCACATCATTTGCAATCTTAAATGCCCTCCTAAACAGAAACAAAGGATCAGTAATCACATTGAAAGCTATTTTAAAAGAAAGCAGAGCTTGTGTCTGACCCCAGAAAGCAGGTAGACCCCCACTGCCGGTTAATCAAAGAGAACTGAATGAGAAAAAAGATAACTATAGGAATAAGAGATAGATACAATGAATAGCTTGAAAGATTAAAAGCAGATCTAATTCAGTTATTACTTTTGCAGAAATATCAAAGCATAATTATGCCTTTTTCACACATTGTTATTTGACTTTCTATGGAATTAAAATGAACGCAATTAATAAATAAAAAGTATCTAGTTAAAATAGAAGCATGGGGAGCCCTTCTACAACTGCAACTAAATTGTTGCGGTGCTTTCTCCTCCCTCATATATCATTTGTAACTCGACTATATTAACTTTGAGTTAGGCATGAAGAATTGCGTTATTATCAGTCACATTACAAAAGCAAGACTCTGTATAAACATATTGGCTCACTCCCGCGGATACACGTAAGATAGGCTGCAAAAATTCAAGTGCAGGATACAGAATAGTACAAAGTGCTCTCCATAAAACATTCTCCTCTTGAATGCCATTTAATTATAGCATCTACTCGGTTTCCTTTTCAATTTCTTTCCTTCTTCCATCTCTTCTACTAAAACCCTCAGTGCAACACATGGATGTAATGATTTCAGCAGCACGCTAATTGGCTCGGGCCCATTTTTAATGCAAGTATTTATTCTGCATGCCAAGGGACAAACTCGTCACAGCCGGGAGGTGATGTTCACCTGCTTCGGCAAACTGACAGTATTATAAATAATGAACCACAGAGAAAGGATCACTCTGATCTGCTTCTACCCTCTCCTTCCACCAGCAAAAAGCAAACATGTCTGACCGCTAAGTAAGATATTTGCAAATAAAAAAAAAAAAAAGAAGAGGAAGACTAAAAAAAAAATTTTAAATTTCTAATTTACTACAGTCATTTGAAACATATACGGTCCAAAGGCATCTTCCAGTACTATAATTGCTGTTTTCTTTAAAAGCATTGGGAGATCAGTTTGACAACTGCAAATATACTTTTGTTTCTTGAAATGACATAGAAAGGGGGAAAAAAAAAAGAGTATAAGGAAAAGAAAGAAGTTAAACCAACTCTATCTAAACTCCTTGCAAATCTCTAAATACATTTTCTTCTGCTTATTGGTTCTACTTTCAAAATCCCGTTCTACTTTCTATGTTACAATAATACTCTCTTCTTGCCATTAATATTGTGTTCACTGAAATGCTAATATTTTTCAGTTCACTGTCAGACAGAACTAAATCTACAGCAAGCTAATCTGCCATAAAGTCATGTTTTATACACATGACTACAAATTGAGTTTTACACTCCATGGAAAGCAATCTTCCATCTTTAAGGGTATCATGAGACACAGAATTAGATCTATTTTTCTGGCATTACTAAATCATAAGACGAAATATAATTTGACGTGCAAATGATATTGTAAACCCAAGGCAATGAAGCACTGAGAATGTTTTTAGTACTAAACTTACTTGTTTTCTAAGTATTAAGAATCTTTTCAAGAAAATTAGTCTCTATTTATAATGGAAACAGCATTACATAAACTTTTTTTCCGTAACACAGGTCCTAGTCTAGAGATCGAGAGCTTGTATGAATTTATTTCTAAATTGGGCATCTGAGTTTAAACATGTGTTTCTCATCTTTTAAGCTCCAGAGATGTGAGCACTGGGAGTCTGTCACAACTACAACTTCTATTTCAGATACTCACAGTAACCTTCTTTGAATCTGGATGTCATTTAGAGCTGCTTTCACTTGTCAAGTTTCCAAACAGCTTAAAAATAAACCAGCTAATGTATTTTTCTGTTTACACTGGGAACAGGTTTCTGGTCACTCAATCTCACCGAAGCAAGCAGGGGAGTATTGGCAAAGTGCTTATGGAGATGTTTCCTCAGGTAAAAGGAGGTACCACTGCAAGGGCTGTTAAGTGCTTTGCCAGTTTAAGGCCAGTCACCCCAGTTTAAACCAGAAGGGTCAGTATGCCCTTTTGTACCACTATATGCTAAGGAAAAAAGAAAAGACTTTCTAATGGTTTTTCAAGATGCAAAAAGACAAGAGTATCAAAGTCACAAGTGTTGCTGTTCAAGCAACACAAATGTCGTTCTTCAGGACTTAAATTGTCCAGAGTTACTACGAACCCTCTTGGTGTTTACTCCTTTTCAACTCAGATGAGGGGCAAGTTACACCAGGGCCAATTTCTACTTTACTGTGTTGACCTTCTTGCACGTTGCTGTTCTCTGCCATACTTCCAGAAGAAGCATCCACACTTGGAGCGTCTCTACAGGGGAAGTGGCACAGTCCACTTTCACAGCAGAGCAGGCTCCTTGCTCAGAGGCAATCAGGGCACCCTGGGGACGTCTACAGGTAAAGAGGGTGGCATGCTGCCAGTGCCTTGTGAGCTCACCTCCATTAGCGGCACATTAACTTCCCAATGCAGAGAAGAAGCTCTTCATTACCCATCTTCCTCCTCTTCTTCCAACTGCCTCCTAAAAAAGCACTTCTTTGAAAAGAGGCATTAACCTGTAACT
The DNA here is from genome assembly GCA_013400195.1 of Aramus guarauna. Classification (NCBI taxonomy): domain Eukaryota; kingdom Metazoa; phylum Chordata; class Aves; order Gruiformes; family Aramidae; genus Aramus; species Aramus guarauna. The sequence continues at coordinate 1,582,312 of VXBL01008794.1, forward strand.
CGCTGCTCTGGGTGAACGCAGAAAGCAGAAAGACTGTTGCCACTCTGCAGTTTAACAAAGAGAGAAGAGCCAGAGAAGTAACGAAGATCATGTGGCTGAGCTGAGACTAGCCAGAGGTAGAAAAAAAATCAACACACAGGAAAAGTATTAAAATGTCTGTTAACCCATTTAAGAACACATCCTGTTTTCCACTTGTTTAACCTCCTTTTGTTGGTGGTCAACTACTGTCAATCATTACCTGAGTAGGTGGCTTTTTACATTAACCTCTAAAGAAACAATCCCTACATTTTGATGATCTCCCCAACAAACAATAAGGATCACCTCCCACTTTTGGAGGTGATTGCAAGTGACATTATCTAAATATGAGTCCAAGCATGAAAAACTGCCTGTAACCCATCAGATGACAACCTGAACTGCAAAACCAAAGCTGCCCTCCAGCATTGACTCCTGGCTCTTTTGGAGGAATCAACCAGGCAGGGCAGTGGAAGGAGAACGATTACAAGTGACTGCACATCACTTCGCATCCACTGGCATGCTAATTTTTTGACAGAATTGAAATTATGGCCAATACCAATCACTGTATGTAGTTCTACTGCACACATTGACATTGACGGAATTGTATTGTGTGACCTCCAGATCACCAAACGCATTCCTTTTCATAGAGAAGTGAATGAGAAAATATTGCTAATTGAGACACAGGAGCACCTCATGGCAGACTAACACTTGGTACAAACAGCTTTTTGATGTTTATATAATGTATTTCTTCAAGAATAAGCAAGTTCATTCTTTCATTAAGAGTAACACTTTGAACTTAAAAAAATTCCTTTCATCAGAAGACTAAGGAACATTTTACAAAGATGGTGAAGTATTATTAGTATAGTTTTATACAGGCAGAAACTGAGGCCAAGAGAGATTAAGGAAGTCACTTGATTTTTTCTCAGACAGTTAGGAATACAACTCATTTATCCTGATTTGAGTCCGAAACTGTGCTTCAAACTACCAGAGTGTGCTGACATCAAAGAAAAATTTCAAGCCAAAAAGCACTGCTGTTTGACACTGTCTGTGCAGAGGTCTGCAGAAAAATGTATCTAAACACAAAAGCCAAATCTACATGATCCCGAATCCATCTAATCAAACTTGTAAGATGGTGAACATTTTCCATTTTTTTCTCCCCTTTTTAAAACTTAGAGGTAAGACCCGTTCTTCACCTCTGTGCCAGAAGGTATTTTGCCGGTGGATATGACAAATGTGTATGTATTTAGGAACAGAGACACACCGTGCAACGTAGGCTATTAGAGGACTGTGATACTTTATAGACATGTACTGCATTCACATGCAAAAGAATTAAAGAAGCAGAATTGCTTAAGTGATGTGCACAGCAGATCTTGAAAAAAGAAATGGATCCAAATGTCACGTTGTTCTTGTTTCAGCTCTAAAAGATGATACACATGTTCTCTTTTCTATTAAATTTTCAGGAAAATGAATCCTGAGTACTTGGCACAAAGGATGGAGGAGAGACAGTGAACAAGAGGAAACTCTCCCTAAAGCAGTTCAGTTGTTACTCTTTTAAATCCTTCCCACTCACACAAAACTGCTATTTTGGTGCCCCAGGTCACAGAACAAAATCCTGGGGTTTTGAGAGCGTGTGGACACATGGCAGGGAGGGAGAAGAAAGGTGGCAAAACGGGGATGCAGGCAAAGACGAGGGCAATCAAATCTCGTGCTCTGCACTGTATAAGAGGAAGGATCAGCTGTGAATACAGCTTTACACTTCTGAAACTTCAATCAGCAGAACGTACTCTTAAGCATCGGGTTAAGGTCACTACAATTATGAAGAAATAAAAGGTAGTGCTCCACTTCTAGGGAGAAAAAGGTTCTTCTATTTCCCTCCTCACTCCACTTGCCTATCCTTTTTCAATACCGATTGCATTAAACCCAGAATATTTTACATATTTTTTAAAGTTAATGTGTCTCCTATATTTTCTTTTCTTTGCACAATTAGCTACAAGATAACCATGGTATTTCGGAGCTGAAGCGCAGCCTGCAATCCGGTGTCAAGTATGGGTATTGGAGCACCTCTGTTATTCTTACTGAAAGGATCACAGACAGTCGGACTCTAAATATGATGTCCTTCACAGATCTCGTACGCTGCACTGGCAGATTTAAGTTGCCGTCGAGAAAACCTGATAAACAGGTATAGACCACATCAGAACTGTGGATTCCTTTGATAACTTTGGCATTTTTCAAAGGAAGGCTTCGGGAAGAGTACAAGAAAAAGAAGGAATCAGTAATATAAATTATAAACACTAAATTGTTTGGAATTCAGAATATTTCTCAGCTGCTCCTATTTTCCCCTGTCTACATTCCTTAAAGAGCATGCACGAAGGCTGCAGCTGCAGACTCCTTTATCTCCCTGGCCAAAACTCTCAGCAAGAAAACACCATCTACTTCAGGCTATAAATAAATGAATTCCTTGATTCAAATATTCAAATAGAGACATCATAAAGGGGGTGGGGGTTGGGTGGGGAAACAACCCCAAAACCCAGAAAAGATGTCACCTTCTTTTCACAAGAGTCTCTGCCCCACTTGTTTCAGTCCAGTTCATTGTTATTCATACCCATCCTTTTTCTATAAATATTTGTCTTGCATTTGTCAAGACTTATATTTAAAAAATGAAATTCTATTTGGGGTTTTACAGTACGGGAGGCTATTATATATACATTATCCTTATGTGCATGATTGGGGAGAATAGATGATTTGTGAAGTTATCTATTATGGGGAATAATCAAGATTAATGAGCCCTATGGCACTTGCTGAATGCCTCCAGAGATTTATTACTCAGGTTGTTCGTTTTTCTTGTTATGTTGGTGCTGTCAAGAGTCCTATAACAAATGCAAACACAGACGTGTATTAATTGCAAATGTGGAACAAGGCTACTGTGATGTTGCTAAGTACTTACAACTCTGCTGTTTGTACAGCGTCTTCACAGGCTGCAAGATTTCTCATCTGCCAGGTTTCTGATGAACTTTCTATTTTGGTATATAATGTAATTTTTTTAAATGACTAAAAAGATGAGAGGGTGGGCATTAAAGAGCAAAGGGAATTCTGTGTCCATCATACCCTTAATAATGCAGCCTCTGGGCAGAACTGAGGGACAGAGCCCTGGGCTTTTCCTGAAGGGCTGTGCAGCCATCTCTGGAAGAACTGATTTTATCACAGGTACCTTTCAAAACAAGACTTTAAAACCCCCGTAACTGTGGCATAAAGTAAGTTTCTTAAGAAACCCCTGAGCTCTGTTTTACTTCCAAACCCATCTAAAGATACTCTTATAACACACATCTGTCAAGATGCTAATGCTACTTTCATTGGCTGACATTCCTACTTTTCCACAGAGATGTCAGCTGCCCGCAAACTCCGTGGTATCACCAGGAGGATCACTGTGACCCCTGAGCCTACTAAGTTATTTACTAAAAGCTCAGTATGTTTTGGGAAGTTTAGGTAGCTGCACTTCTCTGAAAGTAAAAATGTTCAAGAAGAGCTCCTTGTTTATTTTAAGCAATTATTTTCCTGTATTGTATTTCTTCATCAGTGCCATCAAGCTCAATACCAATCAGGAGTTGCCACGCTTAACATACACCGTTCACCCTGAATGGGCAAAATTAAAATATTTCAAAAATCAAAAAAGGCCATTGGAAAAAAAAAAAGGGGGGGGGGGGGTGGGGAGTAAGGATCAATGTTACCTTAAATATTTCCTGCACTGAATTTAAGGTCAAGCAATGCAACACTGACCTAAATTAATGACAAAGTAGTTCATGAATGCTAATGAAATAACAGCATGTGTATCTCGGTGTCATGACGTCTGTAGCTTTACTCTTGGAGGAAGCAGTCGCCCTGCCAGTTTTCTTCTTCATTAACACTGATGTGGACAGACACCTCATCCCTTCCAACCTTCTCACACGGGATTTGCACAAGGGCCAGTTCCCAACTGCAAACATTCACAGGTCTCTCCCGTCCTCCCTGGTGTGAGTTCAAATCAGAAGGTGTAGAGTTCTCATGTTTACGCATTCATACATAAAAACACGTTTCTGCCTCCCAGGCAGATGTTTTTCTGATTCACCATGCTGGCATAAACACAGAATGTGTGGGATGATGCTAATAGCTCAGCACTATTAATGTACAGAAGGGTATAATAATGTAGCAGCAAACAGTGATATCATGAAAATACATCGAGCTCTTCTCTCTCAAAATAACACTGAATATGAGATCCTGGAAGGACACACCGAATTCTTCCCCGGTGGGAAAGAAATCCAACAAAAGCTATTTAAGACAAATATGTAGGTGCACTTTCAGGTTTGGATGTCACCATGTTACAGTTTGAAAACATCTGGGAGAGCATACAGGGGAAAAACCCCAATCTCTGAGCACTTTCACCATTCTTTTCTTTGTTTTTACTTACACGTTTTCTATGGGCTTCTGTGGAAGACAGGCTGCTAGGGCAAGTGGACATTTAGTTTGGTCCTGTAAAACTGTTCATATGCTTTTACATAGCTAGTGCTGAAGTTTAAATAGCTTTAAAAAAAAGATTTAATCCTCTTTTTTTAATCATATCTTAAGTTAAAAAGCATCATAATCTGGCTACTAAGCATTGCTCCTAGAACAGAGATCCTCTGATTCTCACCTGGAAAATAATTTCCCACAAAACCTGAAATCCTCCCCTTTCTCTACTCCCTACTCTTTACTTTCCTGACTCTCCAGATTCAGAAGACAAACGTTTTTTTGGATGAGAAATTGTTCTGGTTTTGTGAAATCTGGTATGCTTTGGAGGAACTACAAGCAGTATTAGCAATAGTAACAAACATCCAAAAATAAGAAATGTAGCAAGCCCTTTGAAAGGACTAGAAAGGATATTCTTTTCATTAAATAACTACATGCACTCATTTTTCTTCTGATCAGAAATAAAATACAGTAGAAGTTTGTTTCATTTAGGCCTGCAGTTAGTTCCTAAGTAATTTGCCATGCTGGGGGAAACAGGGTCGTGTAAGATTTAGAAATACAAATTAGAGAGTCATCCCTGAGTAGTAATCCGCTTTTATTTCTCTCTTAACACTATGGAAAAAATGCAAAAACCTGGAGATACACAACAAGAAAATAACAGCATAGTCCCAAATGGTTTTCAAAAAGTCAGCTCAGACTTAAAAAAAACCCAAACCAACAACAAACAAAAACCAAAAAACCAAACATGTTATTAAATAGCTAGAGAACACCAATGCAATTCTTTGCCTTTGGGTGCTACTTTGCCTTAAAATGAAACAAGTTTTTGTATACTTGCTACCCAGACTGATAGGTACAACAAACAATTTCCCCATTTTCTTAAGTGTTAACCATTTGTAGCAGTAATTTGTATAACTTCAGGCAGTAAGTTAACATGAGACTGCTACTGGAGAGAAAATTCAGACATATGCAAAAAATTGAGACGACCATTCTTATTTTCACATACCTAAGTGTTAGCAAGCGAGGGGGAAAACCTGTTATATCTGTTTAGAAAACCTGGAGCAGAACAAGTCTTGCCGCATCTATTAGCAGACTGCCAATGGATTATGGATGCTTCAAAGACTAAGGCAATGCATGCAACTTCAGTCATGAGACAGGCAAAATGTCATGCAATGCAGAATAGACTCCCTGAGCCAAAGACTAGAAGGAGGGCCAGAATCCCTTAAATTCACACAATCAGTAGAAACTCAATCACTTTTCTTCACAACATCTTCTTCCACAGACTTTTCAGAGTGAACAATTCCAGACCAACCTTCACTGATAAAATGGTATGGGAGTATCTACCAGTTTAAGAGCTTGGCCCTGTCTTCTCAATAGCCTCCCATAAGTATGTCAAGGTTCCTCTGAAGCCTTCTCCTCTCCAGGCTGAACAAGACGAGGTTCTTTGCATAGCACAATGGTGTGAAGACAACAAGCAACATATATAAGTTAGAATGAGAGTATCTTACTGGATAGAAGGAAAAATATTTTCCCCATGAGGACAGTCAACCATTGGAAGAGGTTGCCCAGAAACACTATGCAATCTCCAGCTTTGAAGGTTTTCAAGACTCAACTGCATCAAGCCCTGAGCAACTTGATCTGATCTCACAGCTGACCCAGCTCTGAGCAGGAAGCTGAGATCTCCTGAGGGACCTTCTAGCCCGAGTTATCACATGATCCTATTACTACTAGCAGCAGGAGCACTTAGTAATACTTTACAAAAATGAGAAGTGACAACAGAAAGCCATCACATCATGAAGGGATGAAACTGAAATACCAGAGAGTATGAAAAAAGTGACTTCTTTTTCCAGGGGCAGCATAATCTTATCACATGCACCACAGCAGCAGCTCAGTCTTATGTGACAGGATAAAGAGTATCAAAGTCTTTTGGTTTTGATAAATTATGAGCCACCTACTAGCAAAGAACAACTTTCTTACAGAGGCTAAACATCACCAGATCATCTGAGATTTCATTCAGAAAACCTGTCCCACTTTGCTACAAATGCCGATTTGCTGCAAGTAGGAATCGAGATTTTTGCTCTCTGCCTACGACAACATACTGGATGTAGGAATGAGTGATGGCTATTTTATAGTGCCTGATAATCTAGGCATCCTAAGAAAGTAGATATTTGATTTCTCTGTACCTGAAAAGAGAAGAGAAAGCTCTATGTAGGTTATGGCAAATTGCAAACTCAGTTCGAACGAGGTAACATGTATTTGAAGGGAAAAGTTCCTACACAGTAGCACTTCCCACTCTTTATAATTCGCAAATAAATATGCTGGTATAAAGTAGGAGTCATCCAGAACATCACATGGCAGTGGCTGAAGTTACAGAAAACTTTTAGCAGCCCCTAAGGAAGTGCTGTTAGAGTAATCTGGGGTACAGTGTGAACATCAGTAAGGTCAACCTTTCACAGACTCTTTAGTTCTGCTGCCATAAGGGAATTACTGTAGATAAAGAAAGAAAAACCCCATGAGTGAATGCTAAAAGTGCACAAAGAAATATGGCTCATTAGACACCTGATGAGATTCATCCACAGGTCCTGAGAGAACTGGCAGATGAAGTGGCCAAGCCGCTCTCCATCATTTTGGAGAAATGGCAGTCCGGTGAAGTTCCCGCTGACTGCAAAAGGGGAAACATAACCCCCATTTTCAAGAAGGGGAAAAAGGAGGACCCAGGGGAACTACAGGCCGGTCAGTCTCACCTCCATGCCTGGCAAGATCATGGAGCAGATCCTCCTGGAAACTACGCTCAGGCACATGGAAAATAAGGAGGTGGTTGGAGACAGCCAACATGGCTTCACCAAGGGCAAATCATGCCTGACAAATTTGGTGGCCTTCTATGATGGAGTTACAGCACTGGTTGACAAGGGAAGAGCGGCGGACATCATCTACCTTGAATTGTGCAAAGCATTTGATACTGTCCCGCACGACATCCTGGTCTCTAAATCGGAGAGACATGGATTTGATGGATGGACCACTCGGTGGATAAGGAACTGGCTGGATGGTCGCACTCAAAGAGTAGCGGTCAATGGCTCAACATCC
>VXBL01008794.1:1590073-1645396 GCA_013400195.1 Aramus guarauna
TCTCCTATGAGGACAGGCTGAGAGAGTTGGGGTTGTTCAACCTGGAGAAGAGGAGACTCCGGGGAGATCTAATTGCGGCCTTCCAGTACCTGAAGGGGCCTACAGGATAGGTGGAAAGCAACTGTTTATCAAGGACTGTAGTGACAGGACAAGGAGGAATGGCCTTAAGCTGAAGGAGGGGAGATTTAGATTAGATGTTAGGAAGAAATTCTTCCCTGTGAGGGTGGTGAGACACTGGCACAGGTTGCCCAGAGAAGCTGTGGATGACCCATCCCTGGAAGTGCTGAAGACCAGGTTGGATGGGGCTTTGGGCAACCTGGTCTAGTGGAGGGTGTCCCTGCCCATGGCAGGGGGGTTGGAACTAGATGGTCTTTGAGGTCCTTTCCAATCCAAACCATTCTATGATTGTATGATCTAGTTCTAATTTGTTTTTCTGTGCTACACTTTCATGCTGTATATGTCCACATACTGTATCTGTGCAATACTATCAGGCTGTATATTGCAATTTTTAGAGCAATCACCACACCGATCAGAATACCACCTTGTCTTTTAACTTTGCCTTCTTTCTCCAGGCATTTTGAACACAGAAATAGTAAGGATCATGATTCCACTGCAAGACGTAACCTACATTTCACAGATGGGAAAATTAAGTCACTAACGCTCAGATTGATTTCACTGAGCTACAGCAGCCTCAGTAAGTATCGCATTAGTAACCCAGCCATCCTCCTTCTTTCTACAGTCAATAATGAGAAACAAGGGGACCAGACTGCCCTGCCAAGGATGCCTACCTCTCCCTTGACATTAGCAGGATTTTAGGGTAAACAGACTTCTTTCAGGTTCCGTAAGGTGTGGATAGTATTAACCCTATATTATGCATTTGCTGCACACAGATGCCTCTAGGGAGAGCGGTGGCATCACCCAGATACGTCTTCCACCTGCCTAAAATCTGACTCAGCCCTTGCAGGACTCTCTCCACTGCCATACACTTGGACAAAAAGACTACTAAATCTGTAAACACACCCCATAAGAGATGAAGTGCTAGGTCACTAGCAGATAAAGGCATAAAAGCAGGACTCAATTCCCAGACTTCGGTTTCAAATGCCAGATCATGTATTTTTTAAATTCTCTTTAGCTTCCACATTCATCTTCATGCCAAATGGTGCAGTCTGACTGACATTGACCTTTCATGTATAGGAAGCTATACAGAGAGAAATGATGGGGATATTAAATTCCTAGTTTTTAAATTTTGGCTGGAATTGAGATCCAATATTAAGTCATTTAAATAGGATTGTAAAAAAAGAATGAAAACCTGACTAATATCTAGTGAAAATCATGTCTTTTCTTGCACTTGTTTGGAGCGCAAATTTTCCTATCTATTCTTGGCCATTAGTTAAAGGCGGTAAACATAATTCTCAGTTTTCTCAGCAAAATTTATCTCTCTCACAATGTGGACAAAAGATATTTCTTCTTTCTTTGAGGTGGTTCCATAGGCTAACGAAGAAAAATTCCTAGAAAATGTCTGCCTGCTACTGAAGGAGGGGGAAAAAAAAATTTTCGGCAATCCAAAGAGAAAGAGAGCTGTAGAAAATGCTGTAGAGTCTTTAAAGGGCAGTCAAAGACTCAGAGCAAGAGCTTTGAGCCTGGTTTACACAGGTCAGTCAGCACTTTCAGAACTTGACGAAAGTATTTTGGGGGAGATGAAATAACTGTATGATGACACTCTGCCAGGCACACTATCTGTTTCGTTAGAGAAAGAGCTGAAAAATGTTTCGATCAAAGTTGTTTCCTCTTTCTGCACTTGCTATAGCTACTGAAACAAAGAAGGGAAGAGGAAATAGTCCCGGCTTGCTCAAACCTGCTGCACTACAAAGCCAGCTGGAAGCATTAGTAAGTCTCGATGTTTTGGGGTGCTTTTCTGCTATTTTATTTTTCTGTCTTTAAGTATGAAATACTACCCACAGCCACAGGCTATGCTCAGCTTGAATGCAATTGAGCTAAATTCTGTGGAGTAGTAACATTTGGCTCTTACATGTCTTAAAAGTACCACAAAACACACAAAAAAATCCCTACAAACATCAAGTGAATAATTCTCAGAGGGGTTTTACCACTCTCCATAAGTAAACTGAGGCACAGAGACATACAAAAGCCCTCCCTAAAGCCTTCTGAAATCTGCAGGTGGAGCTGCACCTAGGACACACCGGGCACTTCTCTCCTATTCCTTATCCTGCAGGCTTCACATTACAGACTACTTCCCAAAAAGTCATCCTCAAAAGCATAAATTTTCATAGTTTTTATTCATTTCTAGGCCTGGATTCTTTGTACACAATGACCACAGCAAAAGATAGACTGGTAGTGCACCATATTGAGCGTTCACTGAAGCAACGATAGCAGTATTCAGCAGTGGGACAACTGGGAGATGCAGACCTGGGATGCAGCATCCATCCCACGGCAGAGTGGAATAGACCCAAAGTGCTGGAGATGCTGGGCATGGTTTTCAGTGCCGCACAAAGCAGGGTTATCATGGTCTTCCCCCTCATCCCATCCTTTAAACACATGCAGTTCAATTTATTCAGTACTCTGAACTCTGCGACTTAATTCCTTTTGTCTACGGTGCCCAACACAATAGGACCTCGATCCCTTGTTGGAGCCCCTCAGAGCTATCGTGAAACAACAGCTTTAATCTGTTTTATCCAGTCCTAGTGAATGAAGCTTTAGAGGGTATTTTTCGCCTGCTCTGCCAACTAGATACTTCATAAAGTGAAACAGAATCTCTGCTTCCTTCAGGGCACCTGCTTTCAATTACAGGAAACATACGGCACCTTCAGATTTTTCAGCTTTCAACATCTGTGCTTTGCAGGTACAATTTGTTGCATTCAAATTACTGCTAAACCTGCAGAATGGTGTTGAGCTTTCGGGGGCATGCTTGAGAAACACTAGAGATGGACAAAAAGTAATGGCATTTGCAATAATTTTTTAATGACTGATTAACAACTGTTCCGAACCAAATTCTTTAAGTTGTTTAGAAACCTCACCTCACTCCTCTTGGAAAGTCCATTCAGCCCCAGCTTCATTGGAAACATCACCTCTACCCTGTAGCAGAGGAACGTACTGACATTGCTATCCAGCCAAATACACTGGTCTCGCACCTCCTTTTGAAAGATAATGCTATAACTAATACCTTTAGAAAGGAAAAAAGCCTGTTGTAACCAGTCACTCGCGCTGGTCACCACGCTGGGATGACACAGTGACAGCCACAGGTTTAATTCTGTTTTCTGTGTTAGGTTAAACATGTCAGTTGGTGACACACACACGCACACGAGCTTTTACTCTCCCACCTTTTCCAAACAGCACCGGCCCACACAAAACACACCAGCTCATCTGAGTAAGCCCTCAGGCTGGTACAGTAGGACATAAACCTGTGTACCCGTTCTTAGACAGACGTCCGGGTGCATTGATGGCAGGAATCTCGGTTTAACCATCACCATGATGCTCCCTGTTACTGAGGTTCCTGCTGCTAGCCTACTGGCTCCGTATTTCAGCTGTCACCATGTCATAGCTGGTGCTTGCCTAATCACATAAACTAAAATATAGCTTGCTTACCACCTTTATTGGGTCTAGCTCAGGAAAAAGTTGCTGGTCCTAGGGAACCGGCAGCCCCAAGGTCTAATCAGGAGATATAAGGAGAAGCAGCAGAGCGAACAACGAGCACTACTGCTACAAACAAAAAACAGGGGGAAACATTTTCTAATTCTAGACCTGCAAGAACAGATTTTTGTGGATAGATGGATGAGAGATCTGTGGCAGAACAGGACTCGTAGAATACAGTCTAGAAGATACTCTCAAGGATCAAATCCTCTTCGTTTACTATATAGTGATCGCTACTGGGGTATTTAGGTATATACATTCTTTATTATTATGTTATTAGTTTTATTAATTATAACTACATTGTATTATTTCATATTTACTTACAAGGATCATCCTTCTACTTAAGGTGAATTCAGATCCAATGGAATTTCACTGAGCTGGCTTAAAATCTTAAAAATGGGAGATCTGCTAGGTAGGGATCTGTGCTGAGTGCTCCTCCCTCTCCTGTTCACAGTACAATAAGCTGCTAGGGCCAACTATGTGAGAGAAATTAAGAACATAGGAATCAATTGTTACACTTAGAGAAATCATATCTTAAGAGGAGACTATTAGACTCGAACAAACGTAGTAAAGGAAACTAGAAATCAACTTATATTGTTTAGTTAATGTAAAGAAAATCCCCCAAATTAGTGTCTAACCTACCTCCACAAGCCCTGCATTCCAGAAGTCTTTTCTCTTAGATCACGTAATTCTGTGCAAGTTTGTATCATGATAACGAGCAGAACGTTGTGGCAACTATTAGGTTGCTTCACGACACCTTTCAACCTGGATTCAGCTCTGGACTTCTGTCTCCTGGAGTTTTACTTCAGGAGACTGAAGCAGTAGGATGGGATCCAGGGTCATCTTTGCATTCCAAGCAGGCTACACCTCCTATGTTTTGTTCAGGTCTTTTTCTAATTTAATTATGTTTGCACTTAGATGTAAGTTAAGTCACAGCTCAACCATTAACTGTGCTCCTCTATGGCATCCACCCTCTGTATTTGACTTCACTAACTGCCTAACGTTTTGCAGTGAGTTTTTGATAAGTGTGTGTTTGCAGATTTTCATGACAGACTAATAACACCAAAGGAGGCTCCAGGAATGCTTTAAGTAAATATTATGTGTATATTTTCTCAACAGTGTCTGCCTACCAGCACCTTCAGAGTTGCATAATCTTATCTAGAATACGTTTGCATTCTGCTTGCGCTAACCAATGTGGTCCATACTACCAAGCAAACTGTTATTTGATTAAAACATTATGCAGAACATGATTCCAGGACAGTCATGTGGCTCTGAAGAGGTGGTGGTTTCTATTTCTGTCTTGCAAAATTGCTTGCCATCATTAGGTATTTCCTCATCAATCATAACGAAGAATAAGTAGATGCAGGCCTTTACCTGGGCCAGGAGCTTCTTAAGGTATTTTTAGAAACTATTTGTTCTCCTGCTCCTGTCTTTCCCCTTCTCCATTGTTATTCCCTATTTAGGTCTAAAATTCACAAGAGGATGGATGCCTGGAATGTAGGTCCAAGCTGCAAATGATTTGAATTTGCAAGAACTTTAGAGCAGGCATCTTCTCTTACTGTGTCAAGAGATGACAGAACATCAACACAGGGAAGATGCTCAAAGCTTGGTGGAGAGCAGATGTTAGGCATCTTAACTTTTTCTAGTAATTTATTGTATTGTCATCTTTTTGGCTGCCACCAGCAGATGGTTTAACAGTTTGGAGTGGTAACCAAACTGGAAAGAATTGAGTAGTGCCACTGATGGCACTACACGGACGAGAGCTGATTAGGGCATTATCTTCTCATCTGAAATATGAAAACTGAATTCCACGCTCAGCCATAGACTTCCAGTGGACATGTCTCATTTGGGGTAGAGTAACAGCACAATCTAAACTACAGCAGTCGCCTATATAGGCCATATACGAAACAAATTTAAGCTAAGCTAGTTACTAGTAACAGCTGTGAAAGCACAGGCTCTGAAACTCATCTGCTGCAGACAAATCTCTAATCTCTTTGGCTCAGATTTATTAAATCTATGTGTGCAGGATTTCCTATTTAGTCCGTGAAGAGAAATAATCATTTTAGAGGGCAATTCAGACTTCAGGTGGACTGAAATGGAGGTAGCAGTGTCTTTCCATTGACTATAGAGGCATCCTAGGGCAACTGTAGATAAATACAATCCGTCTGTAAAGGAGGATAACAGCTTTTTCACAGCAATATCATGAAGATGAATAGAATACGCATGGCTTAGAATAAAGACAGCAATTATCTACCTCAGATCAACTTTCTTGTTTTCTGTTCAACATGTCTGCTAGCAGTACGGCAATATACGTCTGCCCTGTGAAAGCAAAGTATTCCCTTTCTGTTTCAACAGTTTAAGGTGTTGCTAGGAACCTAAGACCAGAAAGGCCATCCCGTGTCACCAAGCTTGGTCCCCAGCCAATATGGGTAAACCCAAATAATGATCTCATTCATCATGCTCAAGCCCTGTAGCCCAGTAAACACTGTGTTGCTGGTGCCAGTAACAGGCCACAAACTTTGTGCTGAGTCTGCACGGCCTCGGGACCCAGGCATACCCGGCTTGCCTACACTTGCGCTGCCCAGCCCGGAGCTTCATTTTAGCTGCTTTAGCTGTAGCAGCAATTTTCCTAATGACCAGGTGGCTATTGCCTAATTTATTTTACTTTTGCTTATCTTTGCATAATGATGTGGTTTAAGTGTAATTTTTATACAGACAGTAGTAACAAGTAGTTACTCTGAGTTAGGATGAAATATTTATGAACCCAGGATAATGACGGAGCGCGGGGGAACGCAGACACCGTATCACAGCGGAGGCCTCAGAAGAGGCGACACGCGATGCAGTGCAGAGGAGCGGAGGCACAAGCTGATATCAGACGGGGCACAGAGTGACACTCAAGACCCCAGGGCTATAAAAATTCACCTATAGCTGGCTAAAGAAATGCAAACCTGTGGTTTTAGGGATAAGAAAAAGTATCCAACATAGGTAAGACATTGCATACATACTGAATTCAGGTGAATGAATAAAGAGCAAGGTGCAAAAGCATGTCAGGAAACATAAAAGTAGCCAGACGCAGAGCCCAGAGTGAGGAGGAAGAAAGCAGCAGCAGCATCACACTCCTCATGCCGAAGAGGAAGAAATTCCCACTAGCCCTTGGCACCTGACAACTTGCCAGAACCACTTCCCTGCTCCAAAAACTAAAGCCAACAGCCTCACGCCCCATGGAGTGAGGGTGAATAAAGCACCTCAGAAAGGGGTACATATCTGGAAATGTGTGTATATCAATTTAAAATGTATTATTATTGCAGCTTTTCCTCCCCCAAACCAGTATTCTTTCTTTTTCCTTAATAAGTAGATTTGAACTAATAATAATTCTTTGATTAGACCATTAAGATTTCAATGACACTAACAATGCATTTTTGCCTTTACACACAGGGCCCATTTTGTCCTGCCTGCAAGAAGATTTTGAGTGTAACAACGTTCAATATGAAAGCCAGTTATGCCTCTTGCCCTCAGGCCTCCTACAAGACAGCCAGACAAAAAACTCACAGCTCTGCCCCAAAAAAATAAAATCCAAAAAACCAAACCAAACCAAAACAAAAAAAAACCCCACAACAACCAAAAAAACACCTACTAATTTTTTAGTGTGAATATACCCAATTTATATCCATTACTGTCTTGTTCTCCTCTGTAGCAGTTACTCTTTCCATATGTTGCTGCACAGTGGTCACACTCCTGTTAGGCACCGCAGAGGCTAATCAAGACAAACTCTATTTAGTCTCATCCTGTGGGAAAGTCACCGTCCCTCTCATCTTTTCTCGCTGTGGAAACCCCAGCACGGAGATTATTCAGGAAGTTTACAGTGAGACCTGATCCATCGGTTAAGAGGAAAAGCGCAACCACGACAATTTGATGCTGTTTGCAAACACTCGTGTTTGCTCGAGTAGTTTTTGAGTAGTAACAAAGCGAGTTGTAATAATATAACAATCATGTTAATATGTTAATAGTTTTAATTGAGGTAATTTCTGTAGACAATAAGAATTATACTCTATAATGTGTTAATTAATATGATTAGGAAATGTTGCAAAAATGAGTATGTAAAGTGATATAACATGATATCTGGAAAGGCGTGTTTTACTGGGGATGGTTCCTCCGAGCTCTCCTCGGGGTGAGATTTATGGACATTAACACGCAAGGCTTTGGCAAGGTAAACAGCTGTTTCGGTTTTAGTTATAATGAACATTAACTCTACATCCCCATTTCTGCTTAATTAAACCTCTGACTCTGCAACCCATCAAGAGCAAACAGCAAAGGTAACAGGCACTAATTGGGCCCTGTGCAATTTCAGCCTCAGTTTGCAGACAGGGTGGTCTACCTAAATCAAAAAATTCCCCCCCACCTCCACCCCAAAATAAAAGTTTCTCTCCTGCTTCCCCTCTGCCAGCCTCCCCAAGAATTTCTTCACTCAAAGCCAAACCAGACGTATGCAGCATAAAAAAAAATAAATCGTACGAAAGCACTGCAAAACGTACAAAGTGAAAGATTACATTAAATGCCTTTTTTACTCCCGTCCAGGTAGTCACTTCCTTATTATTTCTTATACAATGTAAAGCAAAAAAAACCCCCTCCAAAACAACCTGAGAAACTCACAAAAGACTCTCCTGAACCCTCCTGCCGGACAGATTGACAGCAAGCTCCTGTGCTTTTTGATTAATCTTTACCCTCCCCTAGAGAGGATCATAACTGTGCCAGCACCGAGTTAAACACCAAACAAGCACACCAAAGAGGCAGGGAAGGAAATAGCACGCAACCTTCTTTTTATATACACATGTGAAAAACACGAGATGGACCTACTAACAGAGAAAACCTTCAAAGCCGTAGTGCTGTNGCCCTCCCCCCCACCACAGCTGAAAGCCGTGAGTCCACAAATCTAGTAGGCAAAAGCTAGGAAAAATATCCTGCGGTTCCCTACAAACACACAATAACCCTTAATACAAATATACGTATTAACTTGCGGCGTGGCAATAGTCAGTTGGGATTTACATGCACAACTGGGTTTATCTTCAAAAAGCACCATTTTGTAGCTCTCTGACGGAAGTGGTAAATACCGTGCACACTCTCGCCGCTTCATGGGAGGCTTGCTACCTAAGCCCTGAACTGAGAGCAGACCTTAAATATAAATCACTTAATTGCTCATTTTATTTGATACCTAAGTACTTCATGCTAATAAAGTTAAGCATTTAAGGACTACAATGTGACAAATTATACGCCCATCTCATAAAAGAAACATTACCGAAACAGAGNAGACAATAAGAATTATACTCTATAATGTGTTAATTAATATGATTAGGAAATGTTGCAAAAATGAGTATGTAAAGTGATATAACATGATATCTGGAAAGGCGTGTTTTACTGGGGATGGTTCCTCCGAGCTCTCCTCGGGGTGAGATTTATGGACATTAACACGCAAGGCTTTGGCAAGGTAAACAGCTGTTTCGGTTTTAGTTATAATGAACATTAACTCTACATCCCCATTTCTGCTTAATTAAACCTCTGACTCTGCAACCCATCAAGAGCAAACAGCAAAGGTAACAGGCACTAATTGGGCCCTGTGCAATTTCAGCCTCAGTTTGCAGACAGGGTGGTCTACCTAAATCAAAAAATTCCCCCCCACCTCCACCCCAAAATAAAAGTTTCTCTCCTGCTTCCCCTCTGCCAGCCTCCCCAAGAATTTCTTCACTCAAAGCCAAACCAGACGTATGCAGCATAAAAAAAAATAAATCGTACGAAAGCACTGCAAAACGTACAAAGTGAAAGATTACATTAAATGCCTTTTTTACTCCCGTCCAGGTAGTCACTTCCTTATTATTTCTTATACAATGTAAAGCAAAAAAACCCCTCCAAAACAAACTGAGAAACTCACAAAAGACTCTCCTGAACCCTCCTGCCGGACAGATTGACAGCAAGCTCCTGTGCTTTTTGATTAATCTTTACCCTCCCCTAGAGAGGATCATAACTGTGCCAGCACCGAGTTAAACACCAAACAAGCACACCAAAGAGGCAGGGAAGGAAATAGCACGCAACCTTCTTTTTATATACACATGTGAAAAACACGAGATGGACCTACTAACAGAGAAAACCTTCAAAGCCGTAGTGCTGTGCCCCAAGTGGGTTTGAAGAGCACGCAGCCTCCCTGGACAAAATGTCCCCCCTTCTGAAGCGGCTTCATCTGAGAGGAACCGAGGGCTCGATGGGACAGAGCGCAGACTTCTCGTACCACGCAGACAGAGGAGGCGAAAAATAACCAAAAAAAAGAGGAACTTACGCCCTAGAGGAGGCAAGATAATTTCACGTTATTCTGTTAATGAATTTTTAAGACAAGACAGGGTAAGAAAATCATTGAAATACCTCAAGCCCCTCAGGTCTGGAAGTGACAGCTGCAGCCTCTCTTGAACGGCCTCACTTCACGAGCATGCTCCGCAAGGTCTCTTTCCGACCTACAACCTTTATCTGAGCTTCCTTTTGTGGCTTAGTAATACAAAAAGTGTCGCTTAATCGTTACGTTTACACCATTTGCTTACTGGCTAACTTTTTCTTCCCCACCNTTCATGGGAGGCTTGCTACCTAAGCCCTGAACTGAGAGCAGACCTTAAATATAAATCACTTAATTGCTCATTTTATTTGATACCTAAGTACTTCATGCTAATAAAGTTAAGCATTTAAGGACTACAATGTGACAAATTATACGCCCATCTCATAAAAGAAACATTACCGAAACAGAGACGGATCTGAAAGGCTCTCGATAACGTACAGCGTACGTCTAATTTTAGATGATTCCTCAATCACTGGAGAGTTTGCAGCGTACACAGCCAACCCAGCTCAATCGACTGACTTCTATCTCCATGACTCCAGGTCACATTATCTCATGAATGAACTGTTATGTAGGTCAGTCAAGAGTCATCTTCTAATTGAATGCACGTTTCAGCCTTGGCATTTATGCTCTAGATATCAAGGCTGTAGACAATTGGGAGATTCAAAAGAAAATATCAAGGAAGGGGCTGTGATAATTAGGCTTTGTTTCAGACAACAGGCAGGGAAACAGACGCCAGCAGAAGCTTGTATATAGCTGGTTTTGTTTAAACTGGATTTAACACAGGTGGAAGGCGCAGGAGGAACAGGCTCGGTGGAGAGAGGCTCTGTTGGGTCGCAGATCAGATTTTAGCCACAGGTCAAGCGCCGTCCTGCTAACGTACCTTGGCTGGGCTGGGAGGTATACTGGTGTCCGCTGATACATGTGCCAAGTATGCGTCTGCTTACTTGCAGTAACTGATACCACCGACTCCTTTCACTCAGGCCCCCGAAGAGTCATCAGTAAGGAATATTTTTGGTTGCTCCCAAATCAAGGTGGATTTGAGACACGAACAGCACAGAAAGTTTCCGTTCTTCGTCGCCAATCTCCTGAGTCATACTTGTACTTACACATTTTAAAGAGCAAGGTCTTCGAGGAGGCTTCCCCATATGGTTCGTGAACTGTTTATTCAACTTCGCAATCAGGGGGCTGATGTAAAATATATTAGAGTTACAGCCCGGGTAATATTTGGGTAAAATGAAGAATATCAGACTGGAGATGGTCAACAAAACTAAAGCGAGAGAGTTACTGCTTTATACAAGTGCTTTTGATCAGACATTTCTTTTCACTTCCCGTTCAATCCAAGCTATTCTAATTTAGATGTAAAAGCAAAATTGCAACTGATTAAAACTGGGTTGGCGGTAGCTCCAGTACGAGGAAACACACGGCTCACAATCAGATAAAAGCCAAGCTGTCTCAATGCAGCCCTGCCTGTACTGTATAACTGTGACCCAGCAGCTATTTACTAGTTACTTGTGTATTTTCAATTTTCAGAAACAACTCACAAAGGATTTTCTCTTCCTTTGCGCTTCCCCAACCTTAAAAATGGTTTCTGCTGTACAAAGGGTTAAAATTACTGAAGTGAAAGTAAAATGCCCCAAGGCCAAGTTTTCCTGTAGCCTGTATACTTGGTTGCATTTTCATCTCCTGTGTCCTGACAGCTGTTATCTTCAAGTGTGCTGCGACATGCCCGCTGCTGTTCGAGCAGTCTTTTTGTTCAACTCCGAGCTTGCTTTTTAAAGCTTTAAAACCTGCATGCATGGGGGACGTAGAAGGGGGATGCAGGAGGTATCACTATGGGAGAGATCTTTTGCCATCTCATGCCCCACCTACTTCAAAAAGGGAGTTTTAAAAAGGTACCAAAGTAGTTTAACAGAAAAAAAAAATCCCAAAATAACCCTTATCTGACCCTCGCCCCACCTCCAATAAAGCCTTTGCTCCAGCGTTTGCTCATCTCCCAGCAACAACTGCTTTGCACACGTAGTGTGATGCTTAGGAGGATGTGAAAGCAGTTACAAACATCTGTTAATTAAGTCTCAATTTGCATGTGAGATGGGTAATACACTAATTTTACAAATGGGTATGTTGAACTACACAATGCTGGATAAAGCTAGCCAACACAAGTACTTGACATAAGCGAGAAGGAGGGAGACTGAGTTTCCTTGTTCCGGCTATTATTCTTCTAAATAAAACAAAAACTATGTAAGTGTGCCTGAGATGTTGGCGGCTTTTACTTTGCAAAAGACAAAATCAAAATAATTTTCCAGAAAATAAACACAGATATTCACACGCAAAACACAAACCAGTTATCGATGAATAAATTGCATCGGGTCCAATTTGCAAGAAAGAGTATTAATGTATTTTTAATGGCTGAACCAAAGGAAGGTCATTATACAATGTTTTAATTCTAGTACATTAGTGTTGCATTTGTACATTAGCAGTTAATGTGATAATGTCAAAGTCTCCACGAGTTGTGACATCATAAAAAATAAAGGCTGTTTTAGTATTCTTTTGGAAAAAAAATTAATAATCAGAGCTATTATTAAGCTCCACTACTCCAGCCACTGGAAGAATGTTTATCTTGCAGTATCAATTTTAGATGCAAGATGAAAACTATAATGGGAAGTCAACAGATGTGAAAAATGTAAATCTTTAGTAAAGTGCACAATCAACAGAGAGGTTTGTGCTGTTGTCAGTTTTGGGATGGGTTTTTGTTTGTGGTTTTTCGTTGTTGCTGTTTTTTTGTGTGGTGTCTTTTTTTTCCAAATGAAATCTTTTTCATGCTCCTTGACCCGTAAATGCCATTTTTAATGGAATGTAGGAAATAAATTAATAGCAGATGTGAAAAAAAAATAAAAAATTAATCTGAAAATAAGCTTGAGGAAACAGCCTCTTCAGCAGAGATGTTATTTTTTGATTCTTGAAAAGTCACAAGCCACCATCTGACACTCAGCGCTGTTATAAATGCTGCTCAAAGCTTATTTCAGGTAGTTCAGGAAGAGAAATCAGTGTGTTGGGTCCCATATGTGGACATTGTGTATGTCCACCAAAGGCAAAGTATCCTTCTAGGATTAGCACTTACAGAAATGGAGTATTTCCCTGAAGATCACACCTAGAGTTTTCTTTATAAGGCTTCTAAATCGAGATGGTTGTTTATCATGCTATTAAGTTTGTGGCTTTTTTTCCCCCCCTCTTCCTCACTCTCTGCAGATTAACATTTAACAAAGTGAAAATTTCCTGAAGGTAATTACCTGGCTGCAATTCAAGGCATTCATAAAAATTACAGTTCCCTTTGGCAAAAGGTTGCACTGGGCAGGGGGAAGAGGCACCATCACGGGGCTGCAGATCCGAAATTCAGAACTTCCCGAGGACGAACCTGCCACAGGGCTCTGCCGCAGCCCTTGCTCTGCTTTTGACTCGCCTCTTCTTTCCTACAAGCATATTTGCATTTGACCCATGCGGGAGTTTGGTGAAGGCCCTGCGTTTCTCAGTAGTTAGATGCTGCCTCTTGGATTGATTTCTTTTTTTTTTTTCCTCCCCTCAGACCTACGGCATATCATCTATGCTATGATGTTCTGAGCAGCTTGGCTGTTTGCAAGTCCTGTGGTGTGGCTGGAGATCATCACTTCTGTAGGTACATGGTAGCAATTTTGCTAAACCACATCCTAGTGAAAAAGGGCAAACCAAGTCACAGGCTTTGCTTTCACTAGTCATCGGGTTGGTTTTTTTGCTCCACTCTTGACTTTTTGTCTTTCTTGCAACTCCATCACCTCTTCTCAAGTGTTGGCCATTGCAACTATCCCAACTGAAGGCAGGTTTAGCTTTGCTGTACTTTGACTAAGTAGTTTAGAGCATTTAACCACTGTGCTCAGGGCTGTCTGGAGCTGATTAGAACCGAGACCCTCAAACATTTGTGTAGCACAGTCTGTGGTGACAAAGATCTCACCAAAAACTGGACCAAAGCAATAGTGGATCATAGCTGGTCTTCTTCATCTTCAGATGGCTGCGTCTGTGGAGTTCACTACCTCTGACCACAGAGTTCTGTTGTTTTCTTCATTTTATGGATTTCTCCCCAAAATCTTAAAGCTGTTCATGGAAAACACATCAGTTTCGTTAAAATTTACATTAGCTTTCACATGATTTGCCTGCCCATCTTCTTTCTCCATACTGTTAAAAAACTGCTTTACCTTCAGTAGCTTCAGCTTTTCAAATACCTCCAAATGTCTTCTCATTAACTTTCTCTCTTCTGCCAGGTTTTGTTTTGGGGGTTTTTCTGGGGGGAGGGTTTGTAGCGGTTTGGGTTTTTTGTTTGTTTTGGTTTGGTTTGTTTTGGTTTGGTTTTGTTGGGGTTTTTCTTTGTTTTTTTTGTTTTGTTTTTTTGGGGTTTTTTTTTGAAGGCAAACGGACATAGACTTATACATGATGCAGTAAAGTTGTATCAGTGTTTTGAGGACTGTTTGACTCCCTAGTCAGTTTATCTGCATAGGTGAATGGAGTTTCAAGGTTTTCTTCCTTTTTAACAGATATACAATGCTACCATCCCTTCTTCTAGGCATTGAACCCATGTCCCTATCATGCAGAAAGAGATTACAGTGATACTCTTGTCTGAAAAAGTATGTAGGCTTATGCCAAATAAAATAAAATAAATCAGTAAAGGAGCAGCTGGCATCTTCATGGCATCCACTAAACTATTAACTAAGAATGCAAATGGAGAGTGTATAATAAGAGACCTTCTTTTGGGACAATTTATGCAATTATGAATATGTAAGTTATGTTCTCATGTTCTGGTTTGACCTCTGCTTACTGAAATGTTGACAAGGACACTTATATTCTGACTGCAAGTCATGTTTTTTGACGCATCCAAAAAATCCGAGTACAAATCAAAATCAAAACTGAAAGAACGCAACCCGTTAGATTACAGGGGGGGTGCTCAGCTTTCACTTAAAAAAACAACAACGGACAAAGTAAGTTTTCAGTCCATGCGGCTAGAAACAAAGTTTAAAACATGAGATGAGTATCCTAGAAGTTTATGATTCGCAAGACAATGAAATAAATATCTGGTTAGGTTTTTAGGTTCTGTTATTTCACAGAAATCTTGCATTTTTCAATCAATTTAACGACTTCTAAAGGCACAGTATTATTTTTAATGACCTGAACTTAGCAGCACGTTCCAATTTTCCAGCTTGTTTTATCTTACTTTAAGGCCTTTGACTGTTTTAATTTGCAGGGAGGTATGAAGGCAAGTTTTCTTTGCTTAACTCACTGTAAGCTTGATCCAACGCAAAGATTAGGGCTAGGACCTGTTTTATGTCTAAGTCTGAAGAGCAGGGTGTCCTAGTGGGACTTACAGGGGAAGAATTGTGGATATTTTGCCTAGACTACTTTGTCTAGCTTTTAAGTACTCAGCTTTATGGAAATGCCAGATTGCCCCCTGCATTCCCGCAAAAGCCAGCCTGAGATGGCTGCAGTTGGGCTCCCAAAGCACTTGGATGCAGATCAAGAAAACGCGTAGACAATGGGATATGCTACACAGCAGTGCATCTCACTGTTGACTTTCTCCGGTACTGAGATAACCAAGATAGTTAATATCACATAGAAGAAATCAGAAATCAAGAGGCTGGAAGGGAGGAGGATCAAAAAAACCCAAAACACATTCATCCCTCTGAGTGCCATCCAAATCCATGCTGCCCAATTTTAGTCTTGGCTCCTTTTACTCTTAAAGTTTTGCATCAGAGCTTTTTTGTTGAACTAGGGGAAAGGCAGCTGGAAAAATGGTAAAAAAAGGCATGAAAATGGAAGGTCTTATGACAACCAAGCTTGGCTTTGTATAAGGATCACATTACGTTGGATAAATGAAGTGTAATGGTATGCGATAGGGGCAGGTAAAGACAGGAGCACTAAGGACTACAGCTCTGGTTTAATGCTTTCCTCGGCAAGCTGGCAGCAGGGTTTCGTTATCAGCCTCGACTCGCTGACTATCACACATCTAAGCCAACTGAGAAAAATTTCCATCACCGAATATTTATAAGGCAAAAGGTTAACTAATATAGAAAAAGCGGGAGTGAACTCACTGCAGACCAGAGTTGGGAAAAGAAATTTGGAAAAGTTGAAAAGGATGAATTTTGGTACAAATCAAATGCTGGAAACAAGTAAAAAAAAAAAATCACGTGGACTTAAAATTCAAACTGAAAGCAGGAGGTTGCAGGAGGACTGCAAGACACACAAAAAAAGTTTTCTAGTAAAAAAATGAAATTATTGAATATCTTCATGGCCAGCAATGGAGCCACGTAGCAGAACCAGATATTTAAAAAGGGCCTGAGACGAGGTTAAGCACTCGTTACCTGCTGTATGAAAATGGAAAAAATGATGTAGCCTTTAAAGATGGTATGCAATATTTTTAAGCTCTCAGTGTTATTTTGTGACAGGCAGAGATACTACTGGGGTTTGTAGAGATTTATACTGGTGATTCTTCCCCATAACTGACAAATTACATACAGAACACAAAGATCAATTATAATGAAAGGAAAAGATTCACTAAACCTTACAACAGGATATTTGGGATTGGGAATCTATTGGAAATTAGTAAATTGATTAAAAAAATTTCCTACCTTAAGCTTTTAAAAGCAGAACTTGAATACAGAGTACTGAAGTCTATAAAATTTTCCAGTTTTCAGCCCAAGACATTTGAGAGATAAAGAAGGGGAAACATTACATTTCTTCATTAAGATGCTTTGCATATGAAATAAATACACAGCACATATCAAACTCACTTTTTTCTTGAGTTTCCCAATTGTTACTTCTTTTTTTTTAAAGCCTAAGATGTCACAGTGAAATGAGCAAGTGGAAACACATTACCACATCTACGAAAATAAAAGTTTTAAATTATGAGATCTGGACAGGAAATTTTACATTCACACTGTAGTTTGAATCTAAAAGTGAAAAGCATGAAAGCAACTGAAAGTTCAGTTTGGTTGCATTTTTAATACCTTCTTGCTAAGCCTGATAAGTTTTGCATTGTACAGTAGGAATTGCTGCCTGAACACGGGCACATGAACTTAAGTTCCAACACCGATTTTTAAATTTCTGTATTTTCAAATACTTAAGGCATATTGCCATATTGCCTAAAGGCTATTATATTAAACTGAGATTTAGGTTCATATGGGAGTGAAAAATCATAGAATTGTAATTGAAAATAGCTTGTATTAACAGGGAAAAAGGTGTATTTTAAGTGAAAATAAAATATTTCTGGGAGGGGTGGGAAAGGATGAGTTGTCTTCGTATTTTTAGGTTCCCAAGGCTTTGATGCAAAATTTGTCATTTTGCAGAGGTTCTGTCAGACCATCCCCCTACAGCAATATAAACTGATCTTCTCTTTTCATTTCTGCCCATCTCTGCCGACCTTACAGCTCAAAACAAGAACCACTACCGAGGAAGGCACATGCACATGGTTGCAAACATCCGTGCCGCAGTGCACTCGCTCTCCACGCTGTAATGGAGCTTCCTGAGCGAAAGGTGATGGCATGAGACTCTTGTGCAGTGGCACAAGACTCTTATGACTCAGCACCACAACGGCACTCTTTTTTGCCCCCTAAATCTTCAAGATTATGGGAAAGAGCAGTTCCCAACGTATTGTACCTAACTGGCCTACTCTGTAGGCTGATCAGACACACTTTCAACACAGTTTTACCAAGGAAAATACCAAGTAGTTGAAACTTAAAACTTTCTGGAGGCATGCACCAGGCATTTCCTCCATCTGCCAACAAGGTGGGAAGGTCTTGTAAGAAGGGATAGTGCAGCTGTTTTCTAGTTCTTGGTATTTTCCTGTTTTCTTCAATGGGATTTTGAAAAAAAAAGAGTGCCTTTTGCTAGCTGCAAGAGCAAGAGAGTCCCTGGCCGGTTCTTTAGGTTTGCCATTTACTGAGGCCAAGGCAAGAGCAAGGCAGCCTCTCCCTGCCATGCTGCTGCCTCTCCCCGTACTTTCTTCACCCTCCATAATGTTTGCACGTAAAAGTGTGGGAAACCACGTCCTAGAAAGAAATGCTGCAAAGGTTTGAAGAGGAGACAACTGTCATCTCTCCCATTGCACGGCACCGTCAGCTTTGACAGAGACCCAAAAACCCACAAGAAAAAGAGAACACAAAATCTCAGAAATACAGAGGGAAATGGAAGAAACATGAAAGTATTTATTTTAAAACTCAAGGCTTGGGGCTTTAATATTTAAAGCATCACTCACCTTACCAACTGTTGTCCCCTCCATTTAATGAAGAGGCAGGGAAGATGAGCTGCCTCTCTCTGCCTGGCTTCTGCCTGCAGATGGAAACCCGGCAAGTTCCCTGGTCTGACCCCTCATCTCCGGGGCCAGAGACAGCAGAGAAGATCCTGGCCCCAGGGCCTGACCCTGCTGCCTATTACCACAATTTTGCCTGTTATCTTTTGGGCTCTAATTGAGAAGCAAGGTGAACGGGAGAAGCAGCTGTTGCTCAAAACGTTTCATTAGTCTGACACATCAGGCCTCTCGGAGGGTGTAAAAAAATACATAACATTAAAATCCAAAAAGCAGACCTGATAAGTTCAACATCATGTCCTGTCCCTCTTCATGCACTCTTCTTGGACTGCTCTTCATTCAAGATACGGCCCTGATACGGTGCCTTTGAATAAGAAACCCGGCTCAGCAGCTAGTATTGCCCATGTTAACAAAAAACCCCAACTATGCGTGGACATGGACATTTTTCTGACATGTATACCTTCCACAAATAGTAATCTCACACCTACTATGACTCCAGTTACCTGCTCTGAGCAGCGAGTATTTCTACAAGCCCAGTCCTGTGCACCATGGAGCAACACAATTTTTAGCACAAGAGTAAAGCTCTTCGCCAAATCCAGTCCTTCCAAAGAATCTTTCCTCCTAAAAACAAACCAACTCGCACACCTTCACACAGATACAACCTCCGGACATCACTTGAATGCTACTGCAGAAAGTTTGATGGCCACCACAAAGCACCTACCACAGTTGTGGTGGTTGGTAAGTAACAACGTGCTGCACATGGTCCAACAGCAAATCCAGGGACCCGGAGCAGGAACAGCAGATGCTGTGTGAACAGCAGCAGAGTTGAAAAGCAGGGGGAAAAAAAAGTAGCAGGTTTTATACTGAGGATAAAATTTAAAATGTCTGTTTCAGTGAAGTTGTATTAGGTTTACGCAGCAAAACAAAAGCATGATGTCGGGAAAGGAATATTTCAAGAACTATATGTAAAAACAAACAACACGATTCAGTTTAACTGAAAAACACAGGCACAGAAATACAAAGGGACACAACCTCAAACGAAGAAAACATTCCTTGGTGAAGTAACACAGAATATAAAACAAAGCCACCACCACAAACCGGCCCGCTGAACACTTATCCCAACGGAGGTGGACTGTCCTCAGCAGGAGCCATCCCACTGTCTAGCTCATCCCGGTCCCTACCTGGAGGCAGCGGAGCAGACACATGCAAGGCACGGCAGACAACTGTGCAGAAGTCGTACTCAATCCTACTCACTTCCAGCCTTCCCAAACCTCCAACTCCTTCACCACAAGGAACCAGAATTACGACGTTCACTCCTTGAATATTCCCCCTCCCAATAACAAAGTTTAGCACTTCTGAGAAACAGCCAGAACAATGTTGCTTCAGAAAGTGCAAGTAACAAGCAGTATCTTCCAGGCAGCAGGGTAATAAGTTACACCCAGAATCCTATTTAGCAGTTTACATAATTCACAGTTTCTCTGGTTACATACTTTGTAAAATATGACATCCAGCTGGGAAAGTTGGTCCACTTTATTGTCATATGGCACTTGCTTGCTTTCTATCATCCAAATATCAATTAAAAAGCCAAACCAAAACTGTAAGGCAGATATCTTTGTATTTTCATGTCACACTTGCACACATGCACACAAATACTTGGTGTCATTCAAAGAGGAAAAATAACCTTGCCTGAAATGCAAACCGACTCTGCAGTGTTAGGCATCAAAAGAAATTTTCAAAAACCTTGAAAAAGAGAACAATGAACAGACGTGCTTAAATTCGGCGTCAGCTATTTTAATGGTGCAGTTTTTCAGATAACTGAAATTAAATCATAATATTCTGTCAAACAACACATCTAGATCCCAGAAGTCAACATGACGGCATTTTAACAATGGATACGGATATAGAGCCTTTGCTGATACATATGCACTTAGCAAATATTAGAAAAATCAATCAGAATCAAAATGCAAACTTGCCGAAATGACTTGTGTTACTCATTTCTAATCCTAATTGCTTGATTTCATTTATCAGGATTTATATATGCACCAGTACACTACTGAGGCAGTTAAAATTAAACACATCCCATTTTTTCCCCAGAAAAGTAATGGACTTTAACAGTCATTTTATTGCAATGAGAGATATTAACATACAATTTTGCTCCTAACTCCAGGTTATAATGTAAGTGGATCCATTGATCACTTGCAAAAGGCAACAAAAAGAAAGTTTTACTTGATGCTGAGGGCAAATTAAATCCTGACCAGATTGTCCATTATTCTCACTGGAAATGCATCCAGCATCTAAGTACTACACAAATATTTCTGCCAACTATTAACTCAGATTTGTGTCACACGAGAAGTAAAAATACACCATTTTCCCAAGCGCTAGGAAAGGTCTTGCAATGAATCCATGTCCGTGCGGCACCAAACCCACATCGCTCTATTTGAACGTAACAATGAAGGATTTCAGTGTCCACTAAGACAAGCAGAGAGAAAGAAACCATAGGAAAAGATGCGTATCACAAGAGTTACCTGGGGTTTAGATACTATTTTTCATGCCTAGCTCTCACAGCAGGTTACGAGTTAAGTGGAATGATCTGTAACCTACGGACGGAGGGAATAAGGTTAACTAGGGCAGCAGAGAAAGTCAGCGGCTTATTCCACTGGAAGAAACTGCCTCTAACATGCACTGTATTAACAAACAGTAGCATTGCCTTTGGAAAAAGTAAATTTCACACCCATGGGTGGGGGGAAAAAAAAAAAAAAAAGTTTAATTAATTAGTGGAGTCTGCCACCATTCATTTAACGCACACAAATCCCTATGGTTTAAATCTGAAGTTACGTATGTGTATCGTATACACACAGAAGGTACCAGTTTAGAGGGTAAAAATGGAAATTAGATCGGGGGGAAAAAGAGCGTGCACCATAACTCAAGCACTAAAATCACTACAAAAGAGTAAAGGCTATGAAATATTTAAGAGTCAACATTAATATCATTAGACTTCAAAGGATATCACCTTCTCGGTGCCAGCTTCTCGCACTGATCATCTGCAGAACGAGCCGTCTCACATCAGTTTATTTGCGGAAACTTCTTCCCAACCACATCAGCTGGAAATGAAACACTTGAATTCTCTGAAAGCCATAAAATGCCCTTGCAGAGATCTGCTCTGCACCTTCTGGAGTCAACTCCTGGATTTCTCGGGAACTTTGTAAATAATTAAATATTTCCATGGGGAGAATAGGAACGCTCTTTAGGAACAAGAAGATATTAAACGCTAATAAGGAGGTAAGAGGCTTTTGGACATGAAAGTTATATATTTGCAAAGCCTTCTTCCAGTTTTCATGTACTCTTCTCCATATGTAACCACGACGGGTAGAACTGCAGTAAACATTTAAACTGCATTGCATTTTATTGTGTATAATAAGAGCTTGACATTTTTATTTTCTCCAAGGAGAAGCACTGCCTATATGCTCTCTAGTGGATGAACAGGGTTTTTACAAGGCCCCTCCTTCCTCCTCCTTTAAATGTGATCAAATATGAATTGAAAAGCTTTTATTCTGCCAGAATCCCAGTCCAAGGTTTTGTTTTTCTCTAGCAACGATCACAGACTAACAACCGAAGCAGGGCAGAGAGCACCTTCTCCTCCATCTCTACCGCATCAGGTGCCATCGGTGTCAGGGAACACCACACGACTTCTGACCTGGACCTTGGTGACAACTAAGGGTAAATGGCTTAGTATTAAATTCTTTTAAGTCACATTTTGAAGCGTACGTTTGTTGCGGGTATCCACACATGAAGCTGTTCAGAGGCAATTCCACAATTTCACAAGTAACCGTACCCTTCAAGAAATCCAGTATCAAGTTACTACGGTATGAATTCACTGAGGAGGACTTCTTCTCAGGCTCCTTGCCTCGCAACCCTCCTGGCACCACAAGTCTTCTCTGCGCTGCCCCTACGTCCCAGCTGGGAGGAAAGAGGCTGTTCAGAGATTGTTTCCTAGAAAAGACTGTTTTCCACACTGAAAACATGTCGGGGAGGGAAGCAAGAAGGGACTCACGAGCTTGACCTAACTAAATGCCACCATGGTTTCAGAACAAACTGCACCCCTGCGTAGACAGCAGAGTAGCCAGTATTTGGGAAATTCATATTTACAAGCGAAGACTAAGCACTGCTGCAAAATCCTTGTCTTTACTTCATCCGTTCTCAGGTAAACCAAGGGCTTTAGGCTCCAGCGGCAGTGACCTTTCATCAACACTAAGTTAAAACAAGCTACCCTGAAGACTGTTGGTATTTTCCCATTTTAGCAGAGGAATCCTGCAGGCAAGCCTCTCCCCTCCCTGACAGCAGGTGCTCAGGCTGCAAGAACCCATTTTCCTTTAGATTAGGTGTATGCATCACTTCTTAAAAATTTATAAATCACTTAGCTTTCCAAGAGCCAAATTCCCAGTAGAGTAACTGGAATTACAGCCATGCTAGCAGTAAAGGAGAGCAGAGTTTGTTAGAGTTGGCATAATACAGTGAACCATACTGTAAATCACTTTAGGAGACGGCTGCTAATGCCCCTTCTGTGCAGGCTTGGGGGATACCACTCTTCCTGCAGTCCACCTCCGTGGAAATTAAAGAAGTGCAGTCGTTTGAACAGAGGATATAGGCTTCTGCTCCTCTGAAAGCATTTTTTCCCACCTAGAGGGCATAATCACCAATTACATCTAGATAATATAAATTTAATTATTTTTATTGGCTAATACGGCCTCTATCAGCAAGGAAAGAAAATACGCTTTCAGAACTATCATCAGAAATTAGCACGCTCACAACAAGCAGCTAATCCCTGCGAGATGAGGCAATCCTTGGGACAGTTTCTTAGAGCCAACTGGTGGAGAGTTCCTGCAGGAGGCTTTGACAGGCAGTAAAAAAAAACCCCAAACTGAAACAACAAAGAAAACCCTGAAACCCCTCTTTGTTCCTTCGCAACTCACCTTTTCTTTTCTTCTTCCTCCCTTTCCTTCTTGACTCTGATTTCTGAATTCTTACAAGTCTTCAAAAAATGTATTTTTATATGTTGTGCATTCTGTACGCTGAAAACCACGTATCCTTTTTGGCTTTTGAAGTCTGGCATCTTTGTAGCCTGCCTTATTCTGGGACTTCAATTTTGGTTTGCTTCGGAAACATTCATTAAAACAGCACGTTTTTAAAATGCCTCTCTTTCCTGGGTTTTACTCATGTCCCTAGACCTATCTGCACATCACCTTGATCCATCTCAGAGGCATGAAGCCCTGATGTCTGAGGCTGCGCAGGTCACACCATGGCTCCCTCTTTCATCAACGGACAGAAACCGGCCCTCCGAGGCCATTTGTTCGGTCTGCCGTACACCCGCGGCTCAGGGTGAGACGAACCTCCCCGGGGTGCCCCTTCTCCTCTGCCGAGGGACACAGAAGAACCCAAGATTACAGCCTCGGATTTCAGAGTTGGCTGCTCAAGCCAGGGCAGGTAATTCCTATTTTAATCCCCTTTCAAGAAAATCTGAGCTGTAGTCTATGGCCCGCTGCAATTCAGGCATCCATAGGTGGAAAAGCACTGCCGCAGCACAAGGGTGAACGCCAGTATCGGTCTTGGCAAGGGGCAAGACGCACCGATGGTTCACTCAGTTCTGCTGATTGCCACCACGACATCAATCGTGACAGACAGCAGAGAGGCACCAATAACAGTACTGGGCATCACGCACCATTCTGCTGGGGCCTGGCACGTGGGAGGTTCACCCTGACGTCTCTGCCGTTGTGTCTTTTTTGTTCACACGACCCACAGCAGCCAGGATTAAAGCTGGCTGGAGGCGTACCTCCGAAAGACATAACCCTTGGTCTATTAAGTGCCAGCACCACCTGCTTTGTACTCCGTCCTCTTACAAATACAACCATCCATCAGGTTTGTCTCGTCTTTTCCCTCCAAGCATCTCTAAAGGAGAAGCAGAAACACGGACGCTGCTGTGTGACCTTCCTCAAGCTCCAACTTTTCCCCCTCTCTTTGCTTCTCCCCAGCTCTGCTCAGGAGAGAAGTTTGGTGCTGCCCGACCCTAGAGCTGCAACCGAAGCCGCGCTGCAGCACCTGTGTGCAGGGTGAATCGGCAGCTTTCCCCCCAAAAAAAAGGCTGCTGGGAGAGCTGGGGCGGTTACATAAGGCTGCAGCAGCCCAGGAAAGTTGACGTCAGAGAGAGGAGGCAAGAGCAGCACCAGGAAAGCTCGTCGGGAGACGTGGATGCCTCTTGCAGAGGACTCGCCAGGTAACCCGTTACGGTGCAATGCACAGCTTGGGTTGAGCGGTATCTTGCACTTCTCGGTTCTCTACAGCGGAGGCAAACGCCTGCTGGCCCTACACGAGGCGGTGGAGATGGAGCTCCCTTCCGACTCACGGCCGCGCGCAGGAAGCAGCCGCTAATTGTCTGTGGGCTCTGGGACGTTCAAGGGGGAGGACGGGTGATGAGGGGAGCTGACAGCCCCTCTGAGGCATGTCCTCGACTCCTCCACACACTGGCAACACAGAGGAGATGAAGGGAATCGGGCTACAACTTGCTACAGGAGCTGTGTTGCTCCTTAAGCATCCCTGAAGGCATTGTTATATCCTCCGTCATTAGGGCTCTCTCTGCTCTGTAGGAAGGGAAAAGGTGACTAACAACTACCACAGGACACATCCAACTAAGTGCTGCACCTCACCCACTGCGCTCCAAGCCATCGCTGGATCATTTGAAAACATGCAGACTGTCAGGCCCCCATCACATATAATTTTAATTGACTGCCATTTCAGTAACCTCTTCCAACCTAGGTGTTTGCGTCCTCCTTCCAGTCTGCAAAGCCATCATAAATCCTCCTGAGTATTTTCCATTTTTCATATTTCTTCTCGATTTTTGGGTTTTGCATGTGTATTTCTAAAACCTCTCTCAAAGCTCCCCTCAAGGGGGGCTGGAATTTGCTACTCAGAAGCACGGCATGCGTATTAGTATAGTAATACTGACCGCTTGCACAAGGGACTGCTTGTGATCAGTAATACAAAAGAAGAGCCAGGAGGATTTTCCACATGACTTTTTTTTTTTTTTTTTGTCTTGGGTTTGAGTGTTCTTGTGGTGGTTTTTTTTTTAAACACAACATAGTAATCCCAAACCCCGAGAGGAGTTTTACTATCTGCATTACTGTCTCTGACACTGCTTTTTTTTGCACCACCAAACACATCCAGCACACCCGTTCTTCACTCCCTGCCAGGATCTTTCTGCTTCACCATTTCCAACATGGTCCTTTTTTTTTTTTTTTTTCAACCACTCCCTCCCCCCTTCTCACTCATTTCTTTTAGTATTTCTTTCCCAGGACTCTGCAATTTTTCAAACCCTTCCTTTCGGAGGGCAGCACCTCCTCGACTACACTAAAATCCCTCCTGAAAACACATCTGCTGAATCACTTGCAAGAAATTAGTCCTGCAAATTGTGTCTCTCTTTATATGCATCTGCGGGTCTGTTCTCCAAGCCCCAATTCACCTACCCAGGAGCACAGTCACCCCAGACTTCAGCTGGGAACAACAGAGAGAGAGAGGGAGAAACACCTCCGGAGGATCATTTTAAGCACCTAAGATTTAATGTAATAGAACTATTAATAATACATAAGAAAAGAATTATCCAGAGCTTTTTAGTCAGAAAAATCTACAGCTCAAGTCCCATCTGAATTGGAGAGGTTTTTTTTTTTTTTCCTCCTGTTCGCTAGGACATGAATTAGTACCAAGTACATAACCTACATTTCCAGCTGAACGTGCAGTGTTGCATACAGCCCTTGCTTTATATTTCAGTTCCTTCTTCCAAGTATAATCGTCTTATGCTTGCACTGAAATGCACTTGTCATTTACTGCCCATCGTGTCAACTGTCAAGGCTTTTTTTTTTTTTTAATCCTGTTCCCTGTTATGTTGTTCCCAGTCATTAAATCTGCCTCCAATTTTAGTATTTCCAGCCTTAAATTGGATGGATAGCTTGTTTTCAGCACAAATTGCAATCGTCGGTGTCTCTCTTTCTCCTCGTTTTTAGCACCATACACAGAGGGTTGAATTCTCCAAGTGGTGGGAGACAAAAGTAGTTAATGTACAAACCGGACCACATCGCTGACCGAGGGCTCCGTGGGACCCTGTGTCATTAAATTAGGCACTTAGTCTAACGCCCTGCTGAATCAGTGCCAACACACTGATGGCCCTGAGCACCTTCTTTAAAAACGGATCTTAGCCCCACTCCTACTCACTTCAGTGCTACCTAAAAGTTTTGATCGTACGTGAACTTATCTTTGCTCTTTCAAACGGTGTCTAATTCAAGCTTCTAATCTGTGGCTTTTTATCTTATTCATTGCTCCCTGAATGTGGAATTCACTATCTATTTTCAAAAGGGAAGTAAGTACAACCACTGTTTCCTAGACAACAGAAGAGCAAAATTAACTCTTCTCCCACCCCTCCCGAAACAGAAGCAGAAATATTGAATTTTGTTATCTGAACCGTATTAAAAAAAAGAGCTACTGCTAAAATAACTGACGTTATAAAGCAATGCATGGGGGGAAAAAAGTGTCACACTGCTGTCACGAAAATATACCTTGCCTTTCACTCCACATCCTTTCCCAAAACAAAACAGAATTAGCCTCAGCTACACAATCTACAGACTAATCTTTACTTTTGATAATTAAAGCAGAGAAAAGAAATTTTAAAAATTTCACTCATCTAGTGTGGGTAAAAACCCCTGCTCTTTCAGCAGGGCACACAAACAGAATTTTGCAGTTCATCAACTTTGCATGACATTTCAGTGGGCGTCGACACAACATAAATCTTCAGAGTTTGCAAAAAAACAAAGCACAAGTGAATCTGAATCTATTGCGTAGATTTTCAGCCTGCTACAATACACTGAGGGGTATTCATCCGGTGGGATTCCTGGGCTGGCTGAACCTCTCTACCTTTATAACCTGGAATCCAGAGATGCCTCATGCTGGGGGACCTCTACCTGCTTTTATATTATTTCCTCGTAAAACTGCTGGACTGCACTACTCTGAGGTGACACTAAAGGGGAAAAAGCATTCTTAGACACCAATAAAGCAAAACTATTTCTACTTGTTTTATATTTCAGTGCTTTGCGGTTAGTTTTATGGAGCCTTGAGGATCCTGGGGTCTTTTTGTAGTTGTGTTTTGTAGCCATTTGCCTGGGTTGTGCCCATGCAACTTCAGCACGTACTTACAGCCCCGAGTCATTCCTGAGACACACCGCAATACACATAGAAGTGATTCAGGGGCATCATGTATGTTCAGAATAGATGAGAAGAAGAGATTTGTTTCCTGCGACGGGGCAAACTCCAAAGGCACCATACGAGTCCTCTGCAGGTGAGTATCGTGCAACAGCACAGTCCGCAAGCCTGCTACCTGACCGTGTAGTTCCTGGATGTTTTTAGTGTAAAACGTCTATAGGATAAAGGGCATTTGCAGAATGACTGGAACCAGCAACGTAAGAACACTCTAAATAGCCAAGTTCTCAAATATACAGCTATAGAGTACATATAGGCATCTCCTGGGTTTCCCAGGAGTCAGTGCCACATGGGGTCCAGTGTGAAGAAGAGAGATGACAAAGCTCTTCCTTTAATACAGACACGTTTGGGGTTTTTTTCTCTCTTCCCTCAGCCCCAGTGTACAGCGCAGCAATCCATCATGCCTCCAAGCCTTTTTCCCTTCACCAAAAATCTCCTTCCTTGTGCCGAGTTGCACTGGTAGAGAAAAACAAAGGGAAAAAAAGTGTATATTCTAAAGGAGGGGAGAAACAGGATTCTTCATAGTTACCTACCCACACAGTGCTCAAAGACATGCTTGGACACAGCATAATCACTCATATAAACTGTATTATAGGATTTGTACGTATATGCAGATGAAAATGTTCACGTACATTTTCCTCCTTTCCAGGCCATGCAGCTCTCCAAGCTGCCCTGAATGTCAGAGACATCCAGGGAGAACCGTAGATAAGAATTTTAGACTTAAGAGTACAAGTCACAAAATGCATTATTTGGCTGTCAAACCAGGACTTGCTAAATTAATGAAGCATTTTAATTCCCAGATCAACAGAAGCAAAGTTAATTTTGTGGAAGTGTGCTAGATTCCAAACCTATTACTATTAAGACTAACTTAAACCTCATCTACATTCTTCAGGGAACAGGAGAGGAGAATAAACAGAGGTGAAATTAAGCACAAATGTGAAGTGGTATTTTTTTTTTGACTGCAGTAATTTTGATGAAAGAAACTTAGGGGCCTGTTAGCACTAATTCCTAATAGACTGGTCCATTTTCCGGCAGCCTACCAGATGCCATTTTCTTTATGCACACTTTTTTTTTTTTCTTCCACCCTTCAACAACCAGCAAATACATTTGTTTTTGCAGGGGTTAAGCCTATATTTCCCAAATGATTATTTGCACTGTAGGAGCTGTTCAGATCTTTCATGGATCAGGGTCCCCAGAACTAGGTTTTGTATAAACAGAAAGTACAAGGAAATGGTCTTTTCTCTAAAGACCTTGCACAGTCTAAGGTCTCAAATGAGTCTGAAATGAGAAGCAAATTTATTCAGTAAAAGAAGTTCAGGATGGAGCTGAGCTCTTGACTGTGCGTAGTCAGCCTGTAGACCATCTTCTATGGCTTTTACACTGCAAAGCAGCCTTTGAGCTCTATAGCACATTAATAAATAGTAAGATTACTCTACTAATCACCGGAGAGGTACAGAACCGGATGCACAGCCTTTCTTTAAAGGAACAATATTTACTTCAAGGTTAAAAAGGTATGTATACATCAATTGGATGTTCTAAGAGAGTCAGTCTTGGGAAGGATGGACAGTGATGATATGGCATGAGACTTACACACAAATAAGAATTACTATGATCTCTACAGGCCAGGAAACATTTAATTTGGAAGACCAGATTTGTCTTGCACTGTCTTTGTAAGTCCTGAGCCCAATGGTTTTGAACAGGAGGGATGGAAAGGCCCTATTCTTTCCACCATTGCACAGGAAATCACCAAACAATTTGGCAGGCAGTGAACTCAGTTGGTATAAAGACACCGAGGTTCAAGTTTCTCACTCAAATCAGGTCACTCTAGACAGTGGTCCACTTGGTAGCTTTCTAGCTTGTTTAGATCAATCTCTTTTTTTACCTACTTCCACTCCTGAGCAAAGGACTATTCCTTGACGGAAAGCTGGCACACTTCTACAAAACTGACTGCGATAACAAAGACTTGACATTTTGCAAACAGAATATTTTTACTGGAAGTTTCCCAAACCACATAAACCTAAACCTCCATCCTCACTTTCAGTGTTTGATGAAGAGCTTCTGAGACAAGCCTGCATTTGGGATGCTTCTTTTGCTTTCTTTGAGCCTATTGCTTTCTAGTTGGCTTGGATGGAGCTGCTGAAAACAGCTCTAGGGCTCAGCCTGGACAAATGGGTCATATGGCACTAGCCAATTAACAAGACATTCTTCACCTAACTTGACTCAAATCAAGATGGACTACATAAACATGAACCTGAAGGAAAAACCTGGTCTCATTTTTATGCAACACAAGGGTGTCCCACCAGGTCCTTCAAAGGGAAAGGCTGACTCCTGAGTAAATACTTGACAATACCAGGATTAATCAGCCCCACTCAGGCATTTTATTGAGTTTGATCCATGGATCTCCCAAAGATAAGAAAAAGCAGGACCTGAAAGGACAAAAGTTCTCCAGGTGACATGCATGGAAGAATCATTATCCTTCTATACCGCATTAGTCCCACAAAAGGAGGCACTCACAAAGCTAGTTTTAGGCATAGGAATTCCATGTCCTAAGTTCCCTTACAGACACCAGACAAAAGCTCCTCAAACAGATGATGCAGAACACCGACACTGGTCTCCAAAAGGACATTTCGGAACTGGAGCCTCTTATTCTCCACTGATTATGGAGGAAGCCAAGAAAGATAATCCTCCTTGCAAATACTTCCAAAGGCTCCACGCTGGGTTGAAAGGACAGTTGCATATTAAGATGAGAACACAGATTCAACTTCCCTGTGTTTCAATATCAAATTTTCTTTACCGAGACTTTGACATACTTCATAAAAACGTTCAGAGCTCCTCAGAGAAAAAGCACCAAGTTAAAACTAAACCATCATTACCTGCATAGAAAATGAATATGAGGCTTTACAATGTATTTCTGTGCTTGCAAAAAATGGGTAGGAAGACTAAAATAATTGGCCTGATTTTCAGTGTCTAACTTTAGATACCCAAATTTCAAAATTTAGGTCATGTGACAATCTATACTATTTAAATCTCATATCCTGGATTACTGCAACACGAAGCCACCTTTTATTGTTCCTCTAGTTGCAATTTTAAAATGAAAACTGTTCAGGGCAAGAAGTAGATCTTCTCTGTATTAAAATGTTCTCAAAACTACATCATCGTATTAATCAGCAGTGGGAACTACAGTGACTTTAAACTCGGTGCATTTTATTTTAAAGAATTAATCATTAAGAAAGGCCTCTGCAGGCCTGGAAATGCGAAGCCTTTGCCAAGTTTATCAATACACAGAGGTAAAATTGCTGTCAACCTGACCTGGACAATTGCAAAGGGTTCATTATTCATGCTCATTCAATTTCTGGCCGTTTTGCTGAGACAAGGATGTTACTCAGTGCCAGTTGAGATGGTGGTTTTGAGATGGACACTTTCCCACTATAAACTGGACCACATCCACTAGCTTATTTCATGCACTGAACAGCTGTTGCAAGAAGAAAAAAAAAATCCTGATCCAAGCCAGTGTCCCAGAGGTAAAAGATCCTGTAAAAAGAAATGGTATTCAGATGTAATGTTTATAAAATTATGTTTCAATTTAAATGTTGGTTTGGGAATAGAGAAATACAAAGTCTCCTTTTAACCCTTTGCTTTCTAGCTTTGAAAATAGCCAAGCTAATATTACTTTGACCAAAAAAGTCCAAATAAACCTCAAATTGCTTTTTCATACAGTTTGCTATACAAAGTTTTAAGCAGAGGACTTCTACAAATGTGTAACTAATACACAAGGGTAAGGAGGAAAAGGTTGTTAAGAACATCCCTTATACGTCGCGGTTTGCGAGTGGTATTCTTAAAACTGCATTTATCATAGAATCACAGACTGGTTTGGGTTGGAAGGGACCTTAGAGCCCATCTAGTTCCAACCCCCTGCCATGGGCAAGGGACACCCTCCACTAGACCAGGTTGCCCAAAGCCCCATCCAACCTGGCCTTGAACACTTGATGCACTTGTGGGCCATCCACAGCTTCTCTGGGCAACTTGTGGCAGTGCCTCACCATCCTCATTGTCATGATATTTTTTCCTAATATTAAATCTAAATCTCCCCTCCTTCAGCTTAGGGCCATTACCCCATGTCCTGTCACTCCATGGCCTTGTAAACAGTCTCTCACCATCTTTCCTGTAGGCCCCTTTAGGTACTGGAAGTCTGCCCTAAGGTCTCCCCGGAGCCTTCTCTTCTCCAGGCTGAACAACCCCAACTCTCTCAGCCTGTCCTCATAGGAGAGGTGCTCCAGCCCTCTGATCAGCTTCGTGGCCCCCTCTGGATTTGCTCCAACAGCTCCATGTTCTTCTTGTACTGGGGCCCCCAGAGATGGACACAGTACTCCAGGTGGGGTCTCACAAGAGCGGAGTAGTAGGGCAGAATCCCCTCCCTTGACCTGCTGGTCACGCTTCTTTGGATGCAGTCCAGGATACAGTTGACTTTCTGGGCTGCAAGTGCACATTGCCAGCTCATGTTGAGCTTCCTGACCACCAGCACCCCCAAGTCCTTCTTCTCAGGGCTGCTCTCAATCTATTCTCCACCCAACCCGTAATTGCCGCAACCCATGTGCAGGACCTTGCACTTGGCCTTGTTGAACCTCATGAGGCTTGCACATGCCCACCTCTCAAGCCTGTCAAGGTCCCTCTGGATGGCATCCCTTCCCTCCAGCATGTCGACTGCACCACACAGCTCGGTGACGTCAGCAAACTTGCTGAGGGTGCACTCCATCCCGCTGTCCATGTCACCAACAAAGATGTTAAACAGTGCTGGTCCCAATACAGACTCCTGAGGAACACCACTCATCACGGTTCTCCACTTGGGCATTGAGCCATTGACCACAATTCTTTGAGCGCGACCACCCAACCAATTCCTTATCCAATATCATGGTTCACCATGGTATTTTAATAGGGTCTGCCATTGCTATGTGAATGCATTCCCAATTATTTTGCATTAATTACATAAAAAAGATACGTGACAGATTCTTACAAACATTTGCATTCATTACTTTCCACCATTATTCAGGTCAAGCATCTTTATCACTAAAGCTGTAGAACAAACCTTATTTATTTTGGTTCATCTGTTTGCTCCCTAGGGAGAAATCAGCACACACAATTAGAAATTTTAAGAAAACTATTTTGCTTACACTTTTTATGCATATGTAGAGAACTTCTATAACTTCCCAAGAATACAGCAGCCTGAAAATGGGAGAAATCACATTTCCTTTGAATTGTTTATACAGTTCTACTCCTTGAACATAAACGTTTTATTCTTTAGTCATTCTTACTTATATAAAAGACCACCTGTTGTATTACAACAGCATCACAATACTTGCCACAAGTCCAGTCCAGTAATGTCAGAGACTGTGGAGTACAACAATCCACAGCTTGCCTATTTACCTTGATTTCAGAAAGCTAAGTACACATGATGGCACCTTAAGTGAGTATTGTCATGCTTGAAAATGCCTACTCCGTTGTGTACAGCCTTCTCACCGCTCTAGTTTTTATACGCTTAGCTGGTCACTCATGTACAACTGCTATGGTAACACCTGCTGTGAAATTATAGCTAAGGCTTTGTCCTTTTTTGTGGACTTTTGGGTTGAAAGAACACTTGAGCAGCTGAGCTCAAGTTTTCTTTGAAAACGTCTTGGGAAACTAGGACTTGCTGAAACTAACTGGGACTTAGAAGCCATCAATGCCCACTGAAGGTGGGACTGGGTCTCCTACATGTTTTCTGAGCTGCAGGAAGCACAAACTTATCTAAGTATGGTGACAAATGGTTGTTACTTTCTGTACTACTTTGCAAGGGAAAGCTATGCAAGAATGCTTTAATTACCCAAGTAGCATATAAGCATGCTTCTATTAATGATGCCTTTACATCTGCAACACAAAAATATGAGGTGCAGAGAGGTTAAGAAATGCTGTAGGATTTCATAAGGCAGTATCAATCTAACAGTACTGTGATTCCTGAACAGACCAGTCACCAGCTCCTCAAAAAATATACTCTGTTTCCTTCCTGGTCCATCAGAAACTCATCTGAAATGTTCTCCCCACTTCTGAATTTAAAGGTCCATATGTGACGTACTTTTGAAATGGAAGGGGAAAAAAACCCAACCCAAAACACAAAAGACATTCCCTACGTCAGCATCTGCCAGATGTTTATCTGCCTGTGCTTGAGCTCCTTGGCAGACAGAATCTGCACAATATGCAGCGTATAACTAACGCTATCACAAACCAAAATCAAAGTCCATTGAGAGGGTACAGTACAGGACCAAGAGAAACCAGGCATCTCCTGGCCTCTGCCAGTGCCATCCAGTGAGTCTGGATGCACCTCCCANAGGCATCTCCTGGCCTCTGCCAGTGCCATCCAGTGAGTCTGGATGCACCTCCCATAACTCAGGTGTGCTGCTGTTTCATTTTTCACCTTCCAGACATTTTTTCCCCTGTTGTTTACACTGTACGCCTGTTAAGACAAGGACCGTATGCTTGTTAAGACAGGGGGAATAAACAAGAGGAGTTAAGAGATGTGCACATGCCTGCAGAGCTATGATGTCATTGGCATCATGGAGACATGGTGGGATGGCTCCTATGACTGGAGTGTTGGAATGGAAGGATACAGGCTCTTTAGGAAGGACAGGCAGGGGAGATGAGGAGGGGATGTCACCTCTATGTCAATGACCAGCTCTATGTGCATAGAGCTCCACGGGGGGATGGATGAGGAGCCAACCGAGAGCTTATAGGNGTCGACTGCACCACACAGCTCGGTGACGTCAGCAAACTTGCTGAGGGTGCACTCCATCCCGCTGTCCATGTCACCAACAAAGATGTTAAACAGTGCTGGTCCCAATACAGACTCCTGAGGAACACCACTCATCACGGTTCTCCACTTGGGCATTGAGCCATTGACCACAATTCTTTGAGCGCGACCACCCAACCAATTCCTTATCCAATATCATGGTTCACCATGGTATTTTAATAGGGTCTGCCATTGCTATGTGAATGCATTCCCAATTATTTTGCATTAATTACATAAAAAAGATACGTGACAGATTCTTACAAACATTTGCATTCATTACTTTCCACCATTATTCAGGTCAAGCATCTTTATCACTAAAGCTGTAGAACAAACCTTATTTATTTTGGTTCATCTGTTTGCTCCCTAGGGAGAAATCAGCACACACAATTAGAAATTTTAAGAAAACTATTTTGCTTACACTTTTTATGCATATGTAGAGAACTTCTATAACTTCCCAAGAATACAGCAGCCTGAAAATGGGAGAAATCACATTTCCTTTGAATTGTTTATACAGTTCTACTCCTTGAACATAAACGTTTTATTCTTTAGTCATTCTTACTTATATAAAAGACCACCTGTTGTATTACAACAGCATCACAATACTTGCCACAAGTCCAGTCCAGTAATGTCAGAGACACGGGAGTACAACAATCCACAGCTTGCCTATTTACCTTGATTTCAGAAAGCTAAGTACACATGATGGCACCTTAAGTGAGTATTGTCATGCTTGAAAATGCCTACTCCGTTGTGTACAGCCTTCTCACCGCTCTAGTTTTTATACGCTTAGCTGGTCACTCATGTACAACTGCTATGGTAACACCTGCTGTGAAATTATAGCTAAGGCTTTGTCCTTTTTTGTGGACTTTTGGGTTGAAAGAACACTTGAGCAGCTGAGCTCAAGTTTTCTTTGAAAACGTCTTGGGAAACTAGGACTTGCTGAAACTAACTGGGACTTAGAAGCCATCAATGCCCACTGAAGGTGGGACTGGGTCTCCTACATGTTTTCTGAGCTGCAGGAAGCACAAACTTATCTAAGTATGGTGACAAATGGTTGTTACTTTCTGTACTACTTTGCAAGGGAAAGCTATGCAAGAATGCTTTAATTACCCAAGTAGCATATAAGCATGCTTATATTAATGATGCCTTTACATCTGCAACACAGAAATATGAGGTGCAGAGAGGTTAAGAAATGCTGTAGGGTTTCATAAGGCAGTATCAATCTAACAATACTGTGATTCCTGAACAGACCAGTCACCAGATCCTCAAAAAATATACTGTTTCCTTCCTGGTCCATCAGAAACTCATCTGAAATGCTCTCCCCACTTCTGAATTTAAAGGTCCATATGTGACGTACTTTTGAAATGGAAGGGGAAAAAAACCCAACCCAAAACACAAAAGACATTCCCTACGTCAGCATCTGCCAGATGTTTATCTGCCTGTGCTTGAGCTCCTTGGCAGACAGAATCTGCACAATATGCAGCGTATAACTAACGCTATCACAAACCAAACCAAAATCAAAGTCCATTGAGAGGGTACAGGACCAAGAGACAGGGAACCAGGCATCTCCTGGCCTCTGCCAGTGCCATCCAGTGAGTCTGGATGCACCTCCCATAACTCAGGTGTGCTGCTGTTTCATTTTTCACCTTCCAGACATTTTTTCCCCTGTTGTTTACACTGTACGCCTGTTAAGACAAGGACCGTATGCTTGTTA
Organism: Aramus guarauna; assembly: GCA_013400195.1. NCBI lineage: Eukaryota > Metazoa > Chordata > Aves > Gruiformes > Aramidae > Aramus > Aramus guarauna. The sequence continues at coordinate 1,626,234 of VXBL01008794.1, forward strand.
AGACAGGGGGAATAAACAAGAGGAGTTAAGAGATGTGCACATGCCTGCAGAGCTATGATGTCATTGGCATCATGGAGACATGGTGGGATGGCTCCTATGACTGGAGTGTTGGAATGGAAGGATACAGGCTCTTTAGGAAGGACAGGCAGGGGAGATGAGGAGGGGATGTCACCTCTATGTCAATGACCAGCTCTATGTGCATAGAGCTCCACGTGGGGATGGATGAGGAGCCAACCGAGAGCTTATAGGTCAGGATTAAAGGGAAGGCAGGGGATGCTATAGTGGAGGTCTGCTACAGGCCACCTGACCAGGAAGACTGAGCAGATGAGGCCCTCTATAGGCAGAAAGGACCAGCCTCATGTTCACAAGCCCTGGTCCTCATGGGGGACTTCAACCACCCCAATATCTGTTGGAGGGACAACACAGCAGGGTATAGGCAATACAAGAGGTTCCTGGAATGTGCCGATGGTAAGTTCCTTCTCCAAGTGATAATGGAGCCAACGAGGAGAGGTGCCATGCTGNCATCGGCCCTCTCTGGAAGGAAACAGGAGACCTGGTTACCCAGGATATGAAGAAGGCTGAGGTACCTCAGCCTTCACCCACACTACCCAAGTCACAGAAGGCAAAGGCAGGGACTGGGACAATGAAGAAACGCCCACTATCTAAGATCAGGTTTGACACCTAAGGAACCTGAAGATGCACAAGTCCATGCGACCTGATGGAATGCATCCATGGGTCCTGAGGAAAATGGTGGATGAAGTGGTCAGGCCACTCTCCATCACATTTGAGAAGTCCTGGCAGTCCGGTGAAGTTCCCACTAACTGGAAAAGAGGAAACATAATTCCCTTTTTCAAGAAGGGGAAAAAGGAGGACCTGGTGAACTATAGGCTGCTCAGCCTTACCTCCGTGCCCGGCAAGAGCATGGACCAGATCCTGGAAACTATGCTCAGGCACATGGAAAATAAGGAGGTGACTGGTGGCAGCCAACATGGCTTCACTAAGGACAAATCGTGCCTGACAAGTTTGGTGGCTTTCTATGACAGAGTTACAGCTTTGGTGGATAAGGGAAGAGCAGGTGATATTGTCTACCTGGACTTGTGCAAAGCATTTGTCACCATCCTGCTCAACATCCTTGTCTCTAAATTGGAAGGGGGCTTGGAACTAGATGATCTTTAAGGTCCCTTCCAACCCAAATCATTTTGTGATTCTACGATTCTATGACTCATGGGTCTTTGTAGTATGCTTAGATAGGGTGAACAGAAAAAGGAGCCCACAGGCATCATGTGGCTATCAACATTCAAAAGAAACCAGACAGTTCAGTGCCACCCAATATTCCAGGTCATCTTCTCTAAGAATAAACATCAGAATATTAAGAGAAAAAGAAAACTGGTCTTGGTTGGTCTCAAGCAACCACCGAAGCCAAAAATCAAGCATATAAAGACACTTCTGTAAGTTGTCCCTTCTTAGATTCTCAAAGCCAGGAGAGAGAGAGAAGAGAAGCTAGCACAGGCCAGGAACAGTTGAAATTTAGATGCTATTGGCAGGATTATCTTTAGGTCTCATATACAGTCAGCTCAAAAGGAATACATCTTCCAGAAAGGTAAATATTCTCTTGCAATGCTATACTTATTTAACATTCACTGCTGTATATTCATCATTCCCCGCCTATTATAATGACAGAGTGCAGTTAAGTAAACACCACTGCTGCATGAGAGAGGTTCGGTTTTAATATACGCAAATGAATTAAACTAGACGTAAGCAGGTTATGAAACAATGAGAGAGTTGCCAAGAATCAAAGAAGAGATTGAATTTAACCATTATTAAAATGACAAAACTTGGGATCGCCAACTGTAAACAATTTTCATCACCTAATTAAACATCCCATTAGTGTTTTCAAAAGAGACGGCTGGCGGTGGCCACTCAGAAAAACTGTTGACTTTGCAATGGTTTGTGCTCCGAGTTAATGGAGTTGATTTCAAACAAGCACTTCCCCCATGCAATTCATTACAATCCCATCAAATCCTTTCGCTCCGGAATCCAAACACGAGCCCGTATTGCCCAGCACGTGGGGCAGAAGCCTGCTGCTCTGCAGCACTGACCACCCTGGCCATGCACAGAGCAGAGGGAGGAGCTGAAAGCCAGGCACTGCTCAGAACCTGAACAACCTTGCTGGATTAGGATTACTTAGTGTGCAGAGTAATAAAAATAAAAATAATAAAAAAAATAAAATAGGCTGGGGGCAGGGGCTGAGCAAGGGAAGAAACAAGAAGCCACTGCTACACATCTAATTTTATTTTCATTCTTAGATTGCGTTAAACCGTACAGCTGGAAATGACAAAGCAGAACCCAAAGCATGTGTTATAAAGAGGCACTGCCAATGAAAAATGAAAATCCCTAGAAAAAGGTTAATTTCCATAAAGATTTCGATGTATGCGGAGTGCCCTCTGACAGGGCATTTTGCAGTTGTGAAGAACTCTCCTGTCCAAAGTTTCTCAGAGGTGTCTAACCACACACGGGCATCTACTTCTAGTGTCAGGCTTGACCAAGACTCCCCAAGTACGTGTGCAACCCCAGACACCTGCTGAAGTGATCTGCCAAATGCTTCGGAGTGATCTGTGGCAGAAAACTCCAACGCTGCAATTCCCTTCTGTGCCACCACCGAAGCCAGGAAAGCTGAGCAGAGCAAGAGTCGCCTGCAGCTTGAACGAGATATTGTAAAGGTTCCCCAGATATCCATAGAAAACAAAAAATTAAAGAGGGTGAAGATTTGTTGAACTGTTCTAAATTATTGCGAGCCATTGTTTAGAACAGGCTCCTTTCTGTCTTTATCTCTCTTAAATAGAACTGTATCTGAAAATATATTTGTTTATGCAAATTGGACATCCTTCTCCTATTTGAATTAGCACCATAAGTACATTCTGTATCAGTGCAGACATACTCAATGTATTTAATGTCAACACTGCTAGCAATGATGGAGATTGGAAATATTGCTCTGCTTGTTGGCCATGGAATAAATTTGCCAAACAGAATCAGTGTAGCTCTAGAGTTTAAATTAATGCAAGCAACACTGTTATCAGTAGTCTTTAGCCTGCCACTCTTAGCTTCTAACAGAAACATTTAGGAATAGGAAGCATTACATCTGGCTACAGCTGCATATTACATGGTCCATTGAGACTTAGATGCTGATGGCTGAACTGAATAACAAACAGCTGGGTATAAATGCAAAGATCAGGGAATCATAAGAAAATGCTTGTATAGTATCTTTGAAGCCTCAAACACAATGATACTGTATTAGCGCTATTAGCATCACAGAATAAAATAGCCTGAGGATTGGTGTTCAACTCCCCAGCATGGGGAAACAGCGACTTTAAGGCAGGTAGCAGCACTTTTTTCTGACTACTGTAATATTGATATTCAAATAGTGTATTTTAGTAAAAAGTTGGTGGTGAAACTAACATCAATCCTGTCTGCAGTGCCACGTAAAAGTCAGCCTGCCTCAGAAATTACGGGACATACTTCCTCTCCATCCTTGGGAACGTCTTGAAAATCTTCTAAAATTAAAAAACTTGGTATTTTCAGTGCCATTGGAAGTTTAAGACACAAAGATCTGAAATGAGACAAGCTGGATTCAATACAGGAACACACCAATTTACTGAAAACTAGGTTTCACTCCCCCATAGGTGTAGAGGTTGCCAAGAAGAAAAACCAAATACCAGAGTACTGGTGTGGTCACAGTGATGGGTCTTCTCAACTGTCTTTCAGGGGTTCACAGAAACACAAGCTTCTGTGCCATCCTTGCATTTCAGCAGCTTCCGCTGAATGAGGAATTTATTTTTAAATAAAAGAACAAATGAGTGTTATTCTATTAAATTTACTATACAGATTGCACCTTGCCAGGAGTGACACTAGACATGACTCTCTGGCCTACAAAGCAACAGCACAGAAAGCATCAAAAGACCACTCTAAGGCAACTGAGGAACAAAGACAAAAAAATTTGAGTGTGGCAGAAGAGAAAACCTAAAAATTGTCACTAATTGGCATAAGGGAAGGAAAAATAGCTTGTAGTTCCCTTTATAAAAAGACTATTTGTTCAGTAAGTGAATGTGAGCAGTCTGGACCTGCAAAACCCAGAAACCCATTTTCCTTCCTTGTTTGAACTCTCCATAGCTTTCTAACTGGACATCCTACAGTTCAAAGAGCACTTCGTTAACTCTGGTCCATCTACACCAGAATTAGCAGGGAGGGGGATGTCTGGGGAAGGGGATAAGTACGCAAGCTGAATTAATATAGATATATAGTAACAAAAAATGAAGAGCAGCTCTCCTTGTAGCCTACTCAATAGAGCATGTCTCTCCCTGTACTGAAGGTCTTCAAATCTATTGAATGTTCCCATCTTGGGAAGACGGCCACTCACATTTCTCAGGTACCTTAAAGGCCAAAGAGATCTCCCCAAAGACATCCTGAAGGCCTGAGGAGACACAGCTTTGATTCAGCAGACAAGACTGAACAGGCTTGAGACTGCTTTTTGGATTCTAATGGAGAAACAAATATTCAGGAGGACGGTAGAGATGATTTGTTGAGTAAATGTAGCACTGGGTGGTGTTGCAAGCAGAGAAAGAAAATACATTTCTAGCCTGACAGAGTTAACAGATGAGGAAGAAAGAAAGAAAAAATGATTCTGTAGAGGGAAACAGCTATAGAGTCATGTTATAGTTCTTGAGCATCAGGAGCTGACAGAAAGGTGTAAGGTGACATGGCATGGAACACCACCATGCATAAGAAGCAGGCAGAAACAGAACCTTGCATCTCAACAGAAATTCATCATAAAAATAAAATCAAAAGTGGGTTATTTTCACAAGTTGGCATGCCAGTGCCCTTTTTTCTGTCTGGGTCTTGGTATTATTGTCTAAGAAGAAACTCCCATCATGATGGTAAGACCAAAGTGGGCTTAACTTCAGCAAAGAAAGTTGATTCAATTTCTCTACTGGAAACACAGCCTTTGCCAATGTTGAAGATAGCTCTGAGGATTCAGAAGCATTAAAGAGGCTAATGTACTTGAGCTTTGTTCTAATTACTTTTCTTAATAAGTTTTGCTGGACCACTAAGAATAGATACCGTCCTGGGAACTCCAGCACTCAATCACCATGGTGTTCCTGTGCATATCTTGCAGCAATCAGGCAGCAGAACATGGAGGCAGAATTACCAGCTTGGGCAGCAACTGCATAAAGCCCGTGGATCTAATCGCCCTTATTGTCACCTGGCTGCAACATGAAGTTGCCCAGAGGCCCTTCTGTGGAAAACTAGATGGTCATAAACAGATAAGTAATAAGACTCATTATTTCATCCAAATTATGTTTAAAATTGCTTTTAAGAGTAACTGTGAACCTGTGAAGAGCATCCAAATTATGACTTTCTTTAGAATAAGAAAAAACAACAACCAGGCAGAAAGGAAAGCAGTGGACACAAACTAATTTTAGGCCAGACTGTGCTTCTAGCAATAAATTCACAGACCTACATGCATGCACTTATTAATTGCTCATGGATGGATAGGCATTCAGGACCATCCTTCATTTATTTATTAGCATTTGTGTGATCATTCAACACCTCTACCCAATGCAGTAAATCACAGAACCAATAAGTGCATGTGCCTTTCTCAAATACATTTATCTCCCTGGGATCGTCCTTAAAGGGTCAAATTCCACTTTCAGAGAAGATTCAAATGTCCCACTTATTGGGGGAAAAAAAACCTGCTCAAAACTAAAGCTCAGCAGAGGAAAAAGAATGCATGGGTGTTAAGAACAGGTGATTGATATACCATGATTCCATGAATTTCTATTCTAAAAAGCATACTACAACACTTCAGGATTAACTGTCTCCACCTAGAAGGTTTTGTCTAAGTTTCCAGTGCTGCTTTTACACAATTAGGAACTCAAGGATACGTATCGCCTTTCTGCTTCTGGTTCTTCAGCTACTGGAATGGAAGATGGTAACATTTTAATGTAGGGAAGAGGTGCTCTACTTAGATGTGCAGAGTTTGAGCTGCAGCACTAAAACTCCTTGGTGTCCAGGAGAACACCAGAAAAACCACATTTTCAGTACTATTGCTTTCCTCCTGAAAAACAGGGCTGTTCCACAGCATGGTGTGGTAGGAAGTTTCAACACCCATGTTATGACCTGTCTAATAAATCTTTGATGTTACCACCAATCATGAATAAAATATCAAATCCATGAAGATAATATTTAAATAAGTAGTTTGATTACTCTGACTTTATTTATACTGATCTCAATTACAACTTTTAGTAACTAGTAAACTAGTTTCAATGGCAAACTATTGGAAATAACAGCACTAGCTTGATCTTCAAAAGGTCATAATTTTCAGTGAAAAATGCTCTAACACAGGCTAACGGTGCTGGTTTCCGGTATCTGACAGCTACAGTACTGGGCCTTATAGTTTGATTTTTATAAGCCTTATAATGAGAGTGGAGAGGATATACATTCCATTCTTCAGCTGCATTTTTGTTCCACAAAGACTGCAATTTTCAGTCTCTTGAAAATGTAATTATAGATAATGTTTGCATCAGTGGCAAGAACACAATGAGCACATGGGGCATGAAAACTCCACTCAAATCACATCCTCTTAGGTTACGAAGCTTGTCTTCTGCCAAGAGTGGAGGCATTTCAACAAGCTAATGTTCAGTATGAAAAGGATTGTGGTTTATACTAACCCATACGTACATTCTGCTTTTATTTTTCCCGTTATTCTGCTCTTTGCATAGGGAACCTCCATAAACCAGAACAAAGATTAATTGGTGTTACTTTGAAAATCTGATGTCTATAAAAAATTTGAAATATGTGAAGCAAAAATATCAAGGTATATCAGTACACCTTGTTTAAATGACCGTACATTTGGCAGTTGCAAAGGTAAATCAAGATCAAACCAAAAAGACAGCAAGTGGAAAGGTATCAATGTTAGAAGAGCGGAAGTCACTTTGAGACCAACTAACCAGGTTCAGGTTAGAAATTAGACTGAAGACTGTTTCAAAATTAACATGACCAGGAAATTCAGGAAGAGAAATCAAGCATTGGATGTGGTCAGAAAATCCACCCAAAGTAAATTAGTTTAGGGTAAAATTAAATTTATGGATCTGATATTAAAAAAGAAATAGGTAACAGAGGAGTTCTGCATCATATAAATTAAGCATATCCTAAGCAAAAATTATTTGTGCTTCTATATTCAGTGTAACTACTTGTCCGCCTCAGTAGTAAACCAGAATCAGCCTGAGGCATAAGTTATTTTGATGCTGCTTCGGTGCTACTTTCAACATATCCATCCCTTAGAGTGCATTGAGCTTCCTGACTAAGAAAATTAACCTGCTTTCTAAAGAAAACAGAGGTTTACACACAGAAAGAAGAGGATGCGTATTTGCACATCAGCACAAAGAACCTACACAGCATCCCAAAATCTCACGGGCGGTTAGGTGTGAGGGGCAGGCAGACCCAGAGCTTGATGCCACAAAGTGTTCCCCAACCAGCACAAAGGGGCGAGAACGGAGGGCGGTCAGCAAGCAGAGAACCTCGTCTCACTGAAGTCCACAATTTAACTGCAAGTCTTTTGATGCCATTAAACTCACTGCCATAACAGATCAAGGTGTCTTTTTTTTTTTTAAAAGGAAAAAAAAAGGAGATAAACGAATGCCTTAAAATCCTGAAAGCAAATCAACCCCAAAATACATTGCTGTCAACCATAAGTTTCTCTCCAATTCATAGAGCGTTGTGATTCTTCGTGCTAGGAGCCAGCGCTCGCACTAATTGGGAGTCCTAGCATGCAGCTACCAAAATACTTGTCTTCCATCAACCCCGGGGAGAAGCACACAGTTGTGTTTCATAAGCAAAGAGGAGAATCAGACTTAAGCTCTGTCACACTGAATATGTCCAATCAACTTAAATTCTTTGTCTTTATTTGTTCACGGTGCATTTGGATCACAGATACAGAATGCTTTGAAATCAAAGGCAGTCTGCCCATCGACTCAACAAGCCTTGGATTCAGTCCTTAATTTATTCATAAAACCCAGTCCTTCTGGAATCTGAATCTCTGAGCTGATTCGAAACCACTCATGTTTGTTGAGTTTTACCACCCGTTTCACTGTATACAAAGTTAAATGCTTAAAGAAAGGGCCATAATCTACTGAAGCCCGTATGTATCTTCCTGCTGCATCATATAACTTGCAGCTACATATACCTACTGTATAGGGGAATATCATCCCCTTAATGATAAAAATTTCACCTAAACACCTCAACATTGAAGCAACTGCTCACACGCAAAGTCTGTCCGAGCTATAATTTGGGAGAATTGCTTACAATTTGATTAAATTTAAGTCCTACTAGTTTAACCAGGTCTTCTTTCAATGCTCCATATTCCTGGCTGAAACTCCCAGCTTATCATGTGGAATTAACAGATGCCCTTGAGAAAGGCATATTACGTAGATCCACAGTGATTCGCATTGGCTAAGTAGGGCAACTTGTGGTTGTGGGGAAAAAAAAAAAAAAAAGCCGTGATAGTATCGTATTTGGTTCACAACTGTTGTATGAGACTGTTTAAAAAAGAGCTGAGAGAACCTAATAAAACATTCACTACAAAAATGCAAGAAAACCTACTGTATTTTGCCAAGCAACACTTTTAATAAACAATAGATCCCCAGAAAACCTTGAAAATCATAGGCAGGGCTGATAATTCCAATATGCTGGGACAGTGAGTACAGACCAAAAAGGATGGTCGTACTTCCAGGGACTTTCAAGACATGAGCTACTCGCTGGACAGTAAGAATATAAAATCATTAAGCACTTCAGATCTAAATTCTAGGTGGTTCACCAAGTTCGACAGGTTTCTCTAACCTATCGTATCAAAGACTGAGGAAAATAAAGTACATGTTTTGCAGATATTTATAGGAACTTCTCCCACCAGAGAAGCTGGGGAGGAATCACGGAGGTGTTTGAGTGCGGAAGGGATGGTGATAAGGGACAGCAGAGCAGAGTGGTTCTTACCGTGCGAGGTAGGGAAGGGGGGAAGGCTTCTTGCAGGCGTGCAACGTGGAGCCAAGCACGCTGAAGGCTCCCAGCATTTTAAAAAGATATAAGCAGGGCAAATTGCATATGTCAAGGACAGAGAAAAATATGACATGAAGCGGAAAGAGACTGGAAAAAAGAGCTTTAGCTACGTTGATGGAGTTTTAAAGTGCTAGATGCTAAGCTTCTTCACTGATAAAAAAAAAATAAAAATCCAGCTAGATCTATGAGGGTTTTCATTATTTACAACATGTTATAGGATTGGATAAAAGGGCTTTGTTTGCTGGTTCTTGGCAATGTGATTATTTGCTGTTAAATATTTACAGATTTCTTTTGCCCAAAGAGTTTTGGGGAAGGAGAGGGAAGTTGATTTATTTCCTTCTAAGTTTCCATGAAGCCTTCCAGGTTCATGTTCAGAAATTATCAGCAGCAATTTTGCATTTTCTGGGATTTGAGGCTTTGCTGAGCTTAAAAATAAAATCTTCATTCCTGTTAACGCAAACGATGCTTCACTTTTTAAACATAACATTAATTTTAAATGACTATTTTCTCTGCTAAGTAATCCTGAATTTGCATCTTTTATGAAAGTCTGCCTAAATGCATACCTTTCTCCCCTCATTTTCTTCTGCACATCTCCCTTCCACAATATTCATCTTACCCAGGGGCCTGGAATCTCTCAGCTCCAAATTCACTCTGTATTTGTGGCTTCAAACCAAACAGGAAAATCAGAGACCCGACTAGCTCAAGTCAGCAGCAGTCCTCTCCATTTCCTTTCCCACTTGAGTAGAAATGGAGAGCCTTAAGGAAGCTCAGAGACCTTCAAATCCTCTGAAGGCCAGCAAGGTAAAGAAGTCTAAGCATCCCCTGATGTGGAGGTGAGGACAGAGGGAGCAAAGAGGCACAGAAACAGCTGAAAAGTCTCTAGCTCCTGCAGAGCTTCCAGGTAGCAGGATGGGCATCTTAGCAAGCTGAAAATTGTTCCTTTCTGAATCCCGGCGTGCAGCTCTTGCTACGAGTAGCCTGCTGTTCCTCAACAAAGACGCACGGGCAACAACGATGTTGCTGCAGGACCTTTTCCCAAATCCGATAAACTGTAAACACAGGGGGAAGGAAGAAATGACCTAAAGGAGCTTGGAATAATACTTTGAAAACACAGGGATCAGTCAGTGGTGTTGAAGACTGCTTGGACCAAACTAAGCCTTGTAAGCAATGTTTCTGGCTGGAAAACAGATCTCACTTCTCCATGAATTACCACGTTTGTTCCAAAGGAAGGGTTTGCATAGGACATTAAAGAGCTGCTTCCATCTTACTTTACGATGACAGCTAGGAACCCTATGTCAATGTTGTAGGGCAACGTTGTAATGGCCATTGCAGAAAAAAAAAGCTCAAAAATACATAGAATCTGCCCCAAAGTCATTATGCTCTACAATACATAATACCGCACATAAAGCTTCATTCCATTCCAGTGAAATACCCCAGGAACAGCACAGGCATGAGCATCATAAGATATTAAAACTCTGAGGTTTTTCTATCATACACAGCTTTATCTTGAATATAAATAAATGCAGTCTTGCAGGCAAGATGCTAAGCTACACTTAAGCAATAATGAAATCAGGCAAAACCAATTGTTTTAAAAATCTGTAATACGCTGTTGGACTTTCCGTGACTATATCTGAGCGCTGCTATGAAGCTGCTGCATTTAGTCTTTTCTCTACAGACAGCAAGCCAACTTAAAAAGAAAAAGTTGTACTCTGTCTTCTGCAGCCAAACGATAGAGATGTATGTCGGTGAAAGCTGAGAGCCCTCAGGCGTCGAGATGAATCCTCCGCTCTGGCAAAGGGGAAGAGGTTCGTCAAGAACAAAAGAAAGCCCCTGCCCCAACCTGAGATGTGTGAACATCCCTCAGAAGAATACACGCCAAATTAAAATCGACTTATCTCCCACTCCATCATCGAGATAGCAACTCACTCGGCTGGCAAGGCAGAATAGTATCTGAAAAGTTAGTTGCCTCATGTTTCTGTGTTGAAGTTCACTCTGAAGCGAGCGATGGGAAAAAGACTGCAAAAAGCGTGTACACGATTAGGATTCATGGTTCGGAGGCGGACAGCCTGGCAGGGGACGCAGAGCCCAGCATTATGCATTCCTCATTCAAGCCAAGCTCCTGTAAACTCAACGGAAGTTTGGCTTGGACATGGACCACAGGCTATGGTCGCTAATAAGATATAGATAATAGTGCTTTACGTGTCCAGAGATGTTCTCTTTCTCTAAGAATTGCTTCACTTGTCATTTGTTTTTCCACATCCTGCAAAATTAAATGCTAATTTTATTTTTCCCTCTTCCCCTGGTCCCTTCCCACTCAATACTGATCCCCAGAAGGAGTTGGCAACTCCGAACCTGCAGGCGAAAGCCAGTGCTCACCTTGCAATCCTAAAATTTCAGTGTTTCAAGGAAGAAGTTGCGTTACACGGGTCAGTTTAGGACAACAGGAATAACTTTTGGAATCCCTGGAGAGATCATCTCGACCTATAGCTATCTCTTAATTAGGCACTTACGGTTTTGCGGTAAGATCTCTCAAGCAGCCACAAACCAGGATATTTTCAAGAATCAATTCTGAAGAATAAATTCATACCTAAACTATTAGTCACTGTAATTTCCTGAACTTAGTTCTCTTTTTTTTTTTTTTTTAAACAGCAGGGGTGAAACTAGTTTGGATAGGGAAGTTAAAGCAAGAAAAAAAGGTTTCTAGGCACTAAAATCTTGGAAGAAGAAATTAAAATGAATTTTTAAAAAAATATTGAAAGTTCATTTACTGACTAACGAAATGATCAACTTTTCTGTATGTTTATACAGAAACACTGTAGATGAAATGATAGATTTTTTTGCCCCCCCTGAAAGACACGACAAGACGATCAAGTTTACCAAATTGCACAGTGAAATCAAGCAAAACCACAGCCATCTAACTTGCAATTTCCACAGCGTTTTGTATGGAAAGCAGGTACAGAACAGGGCTTTCTTTAAGCGATAGCCACTGGGCATGGAGTGTGTTTGACAACGTTTCAGACTCCTAATGCTTGTTCTACAATCCATCTGTGGTAAAATATTAAAAATAAATAAAAGCATTTATTGATAAAGGGCATAGCCAGATGTCTCTCTCACCAGCAATGAATTGCAAGTGAAGGCTGACAGATCTAAGCAATTGAATAAGCTAGGGGGAAAAAAAAAAAGTAAAGAGAAGAAGGGACTAGATCACTTGATTCTGTAGATTTTCAAAGATGGTTATCCTCTGCCGGAAGTTACTAATTTTCAATTACCTGGGTTTGTTTCAGGCAAATGAAGTGCACTGATCTCCCACCAGGCCAGGCACCATCAGTGCCCCCGGACCGAGTCCCACTGAGGTCTGGAGTCGATGACCCAAGTGGTGGGTCACACAAGCTATGGACTATTTTTTTTTTTTTTTTTGCATCTCTGAGCAAGTTGGTGATGTGAAGCCATGGAGAAGCAAGAAATGGGAAGAGTGCATGTGTAAAAAACAAGATAGTGCCATGCCTTTGGATTAAGAGGATGAAGAATCTTCATTATTTTTCAGGGTTATGAAACAAAAGATAGCTCTTGTCAGCTGTGACTTGCAATCAGACTGGAACTCCTTCAAAGGACACATGATGTAGGAAGAGAGCACAAGAAAAAGCACGGTATATTCTGGGACAGAAGGGTCGCAGCCGGTTCAAAAGGAACTACTTGTCCTCCCATCGCGGAGGCACCCACCTACAGGGGATGTGTGTAGCTGGGTATCTCCAATCTCTTACCCATGCCTCAACTCCAAAATCGTCTAGGGGCATTTGAATGGCAAGAAACTGAAAAAGTCGGGAACAAGCATCGCGATGAATTACCCCCACCACTGGGAGACAGTCAGTGTTAGGCCTTTCTGTCAGGACTATATTTGCTTTATGATGTTAACCTGCACGGAAGAAGGAAAACAATAATAATATATATAAATCAGAAGATCACTAGTGCCATTTTCACGAAAAAAACAATGACTGCATCTCTGAAATAACCGTGGTCGTAAACTTTAAAACCCCAGAGTCAGATGCACAGAACAATTTAAGAAATTAACAGAGACGTGAAGAAGCATAAACCAAAACACTCAGGTTGCTGCTGTTTTTCTGGCAAACCTGAAGCTCCTCATCTTGCATAGGCTGACAGGGAAAGGACGGACACGAATTCCCTACGTACTCCTTCGCAGAGGATGAGCGCGTCCCGGGTGGCAGCGGGGTGAACTGGGCACAGCTGGACACTTTTCCTTCCTTCCAGACTACCCCCGGCACAGCTGGACACAACTGCATCCCCCCCTCGCCAGCACCGGGTGAATCTCGCCCCGGTCCCACGCCATAAGCTCTTTACCTCAGGTACGGCAATATGCTGCACCTGATAGTAAGCAATGGGTAAACTCACACTCTAACGCTCGAGGCTGACGCGGAGTCCTTCCCGCTGCTCTTGCCCCCGTGTTTCTTTGGGAGCGTTGCCTTTGAACTTGGCTTCGAGTTTTGCCTTGCCAGATGGGCAAGGGCAGCCAGGCAAGGGAGAAGCTGTCCCAGGGCAGAGACCAGACTCAAGGTACTCGGTCTTCTTCAGCCGAGTTGTAAAAGGCAGGAGAACATAGCTGTTCTTTTCCATATAAAGTGTTTTTTTATATTTGTGTAAACCCACAGGAAAAAAAAAAAAAAATCAGAAACAGGCACTATTGGTACAGTAGGCAACTCCTTTGTGAATTGGCTCATTTAGGCATTCATTTAAATACAGTAATTAAGATTTAACACAAAACAGAAGCTGCTTTCAGATGTCATTTTGAAGGCCAGATGATCTCCTCTTTATTAATATTATAATTTTAAACTATTGTCAGCTGATTTTTCAAGGATCAAGCTGTGAGCAAAGAGAATACACTGCTGAAGTGTGTCCTATTACGTAACACAGTCTCAATGAAAATGAGAGATTGATGATAAATCTGCGATCCAGAGGATGGATAAACTGCACAACTAAATCTCAGGGTGCTTTATCTGTACGATAGGAGAGAATTTATAGCTTCAGCATCTGCCATTCACCTTTTCTATTTAACGCCATATGGAAGAACACAACAGCGTTTAAGGCAACATATTTCTGAAAACCTTTACGAGAAAGCCAGCAGCTTACTGCAAATGAAAAATGAAATCCTGGAGGGAACACGAGTGCTTCTCTCCCTTTCTATAGGCACGCAGAACGCGGGAATGTGGGGGAAAGCAATTAAAGTATGATGATTCTAAAGGGGAATAATTATTTCACAATTACTTGAGAACATTACATTTATTGCTCTAATTAGTTTTTATTTTCCAAATAGGCATCCTTGTTCCCGCATTTTTCTTGCGCCTATGAAGGTTTTTCCTGTTTTCCCACTTCTTCGCTGAGGGAAGCTCAGCCTCGCTCTCCACGTTTATGCTGTATTTTGTGACTTTAGCCTCTGGTTAACCTTGCCCTGCCACCAGTTTGTTTTAATCAAAGGAAACCATGTCAGGAGATGTAATATACTTTGCAATTATAGGAACACACTATAGGAAACACAGTTTGTAGAAATGGAAAAAAAAAAATAATAAATCACCTCTCCGCTTTAAAAGGAAAGAGGTTTTTATATACTTAAACTAGAAGACAATAGCTTTTCTCTAGATGGTTATGTCTTACCAAAGTGTATTCCTTGCATTCCAGGAGCTTTTCAAAATGAAAAGATTTTGTACACCTTTTCCCTATATCAGTTGGGTCAAATATTTTTATATTAATCTATGAATTAATTATGAAATTTGAATAGTCCAAATGCTCATAAGATATCAAGCATCCTAAAGTGCCAATGAAATATTTAGAGTTATCAAAGTTTTTAAAGCAATCATAACTGATGATTAATTTGGATGATGAATTCATGTGGGGGAGGCTTAAAAACTTGTGAGATCATATCACAGGAAGTGGAAGATAGATTTAAATATTAATGTGCTGAGAGTTATTATAGGTTAAATACTGAATGGGGTTCTAGGCAGCTACTTGACAAGATGATGGGGAGAAGGACACCATGAAATCATAATTACTTAATCGACATCCAAAGATTTATTTTCCTTCCTGCAGCTCTTTGTCAATCAATGGTGAAGAATTTTCTTCTTTTGCTCTGCTTTCCCTCAATACTGGCCCAAGGAATCCGTCATGCGAGTAACTTAAGTAACAAGTCTTAATGCTTAAAATAAAGCTATTACTAAATCAAAGTTAGAATAAAATGCCAGTACAAGGATCAGGCTATGGACTTAAAAAAACAGCTGATACCCAGCTATCCATTTTCCTGTAGCAATCCATGGGTTTGATATTCTACATATTAAAAACCCCATACAGTTGAAAAATTATTTTTGACAGTATGCTGAGTTTTCCCTGCGGTAAGTTTAAAAAAAAAAAAAAAGTTACATTAGTTACATTTATTACCTCCAGTTTACGCTTGAAAAAGTCCTGTTTTGCAGGTTTAATGCAGGAAGGGAAGTTTTGGGTTTTTTGAAGTGCAAGAATGCCTCATGACTGATGACATCCCTTATTTATTAAACAATAAATACAAACAAAAAAGTATTGAAAATTGATCTTCGCTGCCTTTTTAATCAGCAGATTGCACATGTATCTGATTTGAACTTATCTTGGGTAAAAAGAGGCAGGAATTCAAAGACTAAATACTTTTACGCATAACTGCCATGGAACTCAGGCAGTTGCATGTGGACTGCTTTAAGCACCGTGTATTTTTTTGACATTATACCCAGCTACCAAAAATTAAAGTCAAATTTGAACTCGTGCCCCTAATAACAGACGCTATTACTCATTTACATTACAAGTAATCCCAGGCAGTGGAATGTGTATCATGGCACCGAAAATCTTTGGTGGTATTGCAGAAATCAATGTGGGGGGTTACTATGATGAGTATTTAATCCTCAAAGCAACCGCTTTACAGCCATCCAGTTGGCACGTACACGTAAGTCAGTGAAATTACTAAGGAAATTACACTGAATTCACATTTTAAAACCGCACTTAGTAACCATTAACCCTCTCCTACCCCGTCCAAATATACACACACACATTTCCACCTATAGCTTTTCTTCACGCTTGCTTCCTCCACACAGTTAACGCACGCAGGCCACGCATAACGTCAGTCAAACAGTTTCGGATCCTCTAAGTAGAGCACTAACCAAGCGGGCTCTTTGCGAGCGTTTACAACAGCTCGAGCATCCAACTCGCCATCTGCCCTCAAGAACAACAGTCCATGCATCTTCATGCTTCATATCCTAGAGAGACTATCTATCTGCCAATGCCATTTTATTAGGGAATTTTTATTAGCAAAATTGCCATTCGGTTACTAACCAGGTACACTGGTGCCCATGCAGATAGTTTAATTATACTAAATAGTCATGCTCAAAGTATCCAATGTTCTATTTTACTTATATTTAACTAGATAACAGCAGCAGCAAAATTTGTAAGAAAGCAACGTTTAAGAGCAATTAACAGTCTCACAGAGATAAGAGCGTTTTAACTTTGACAATTACCAAGCTGGCAGTTAACTGTCACAATAGGTACACAGTCAAAACTAGTCCTTGGAAATTCTCTGTTTGTTGAAAAAAAAAAAGGATGGTACTGAAAATAATGCCCTTTACAAAGAATTTTCAAATGTGTAAAGAATGGGACGTGTAAGTGATATTACATGATGCCAGTTTCCTAAAACATCTGATACACCACTGCATAAAAAAAAAACAAAAAACACAAAAAAGATCTAGTTCTGCAAATTTTCACTGTGAAAGTGTTTTACATACATCTTACTAATTACCTCGCTCTAAAATCCGAAATTCCTTTCCGCTGAAGACCGAACTAAGCTCCAACTCCGTGGCTAGACCAGATGGCAAGGTTAAAAGTTTTGCGCGGCACCGTAACTTGGAGCACGCTCCGCGATGCCCGGTGCCCCCCCGCCGAACGCTGCTGGCATCTCGCTGCCAGCTAAAGGTGCGTCCGTGCCCCTGACCCCTTACGCGTAATCAAACTGCGTTCTCGTCAGCACCGATTAGCCCAGAGAGTTTGGGGACTTGGAAATAAATGCATGTCACCGCTTGGCTAGAAGGACAAAACAAAGATGTTTTAAATAGTGAATTAGAGAGTTTTAGGAAGGCAGCGTAGGAAAGCTTCCACAGGCAGCGTTTAGTTTCAAGATTATTTTTTTTTAGGAACAGAAGTTTCCTTAGTTAATGGCAATTCGGCCTCGATATTAATTTGTATGCGTGACACATGATCCCTTGAAATCATACATCTTCACAATTACTTAGATCAGCAGCAAAGCAAAGCTTGGTTAATACAAGCAAGCACATCACAACACAACCACTGCTGATGCAGAAGGTAAAGGGTTGGTTTTTTTCCTTCAAGGGATTACAAAGTCCCCTCCAAAATCTATGAGGAACCAGCACCAAATCCTACAAGGATGTGTGTTTAAGGATTTCATTCCTAAACTTCTGTATTTAGAGATCCACTTAGAAGCTGAGATCTCTCTAGAGTAATTTTTGTTTCTTCGGACACACATTAAGATCTGCGTCTGATGAACACCGACTGCGTTTCAAACCCTGTTAAAATACGTCAGGGATGCTTCCCGGAGCAGAGGGGTTTAAAGACAGCAATGCAGAAGGAAGAGTTTGACACTGCGCTCCCCCCTCGAGGGGCAAGTTGGAGATAAAGTTATATAAGCCTAAGTGACGCCAGGGCATCATCAGCCGCAGTTAACAGTGCCTCTGAGCGCGGAGAGGTTTGTTAGCAGTATCTTTTCTGATCGCCTGGAAGGACAGCAGGTAGAAAGTCTAATCAAAGCGGAGACACTGAAAACAAGGGAAAGCTCGGCTGTGGCAAGTCCCTCCAGCGGGCTGCGAAGCAAGCGATACGAATGGTCAGCGGCAACTTTGTACCCCGACGAGTCAACCCTCCGCAATTTTTATGCAAAAAGGCAGAAACACAGCACCTTTTCCAAACCCGACTGGTGCCAATAAAACCAGGGATCTTACAACGGCAAAAAGAAAGCAAAAAATAGTGTAAGTCATCCACGCCAAGCGGCTTCTCCCCTTGCCACTTTCCCCTCTCCCACACACTTAGGAAATCTCAGCTGCCCGAACAACTGCCCACCGCTGAATATCTCCGCGCAGAACGCTGCTGGTGCAAAAGAAACCACTCCACCTCAGGAGAAAGTTTGCTTGCCAGTAAAGAAGGCAATAAAAGTCTGAATAGTCTTAGATGGGGGCACAGTGTGCAACCTGATTTGTGCAAATCGCAGGTGACAGTCTCTGCTGCGCACACGGGTTTATTTACACTTGTAACTTAAGCGCTGCCTCAACCGGAATAGCTCCAGTACAGAGTCAATGCCAAAGCCTCTCGCTTCATTCTAATGTAACTCAAACCACATTTGTCATCCTGATGAAAGAAGAAAAAGCAACAAAATAAAAGACATTTTAGACACCGTAAAAACGCAGCACAGCCCGCAGCCTTCGTATCTTTCAGCAAGTGGCTATTTCCTCGTTTCGAGCTTTTATTTTTTTTTTTTTTTTACATAAGGCTTAGGTTACCTGAAAATCCCTGTCAATTGGCAATGCCCAAGAGAATGATAATAGAAACTTTCAGATCAAGATTAATGGAGCAGAGATGGGCTAGGGGAATACTTCTCTTTCTGAAATTCCAGCATCCAGCGCCTGCCGATAAATCTTATCCCCAGTTCAACCGCATGTAAAACAACCATCCTCACCCTAATTAACACTCTCCGTGCCAGGCGGCTGTCGGGAACAGGATAAAACAGACAAACTAACAAACAACAACAACAACAACAAAGAGAGATCCCTGCCTTCCGTCTGCTCTTACTCCCAGGGGACGCTTAGCATTGAATTTGAATTTAAAAAAACGGATGAAGCTTTGGCAAGAGGGTTTTTATTCCGCCGGGGAAGGTGGCAGGGCTGGCTCCGGGCTGGGTGCGGGGGACAAGTGTCCGTGGAGGAATTCCCGCCGGGCACGGCGCAGACCGCGCTCAGTCCTGCGCGACCGCT
>VXBL01008794.1:1648673-1660724 GCA_013400195.1 Aramus guarauna
CTAAATCTAAGGGACTTCAGTCTCACCAGCCTGTCGCTTTTGAGGAGCACAGTCCCACTGCTGACGACTGAAAAGTGAATCCACGCTTTGCGCAGGATGCCAAGCGGGGAGGAGGACAGAATCACAAATAATTCTGCTTAAAATCTGCATATGGAACAGTGAGATCTTTATAAATTTGCCCCATTTCACAAGGTGTAAGTGCTTAAAAATGCTTCATTAAAACGTATGTTCTTTTGAAATATTTATTTTCCTTTTAATTACATGTGAATTAGCTGGAAGAAGCTGTAGGGAAGCCCTCTTACTGACTTAAGCCTTCTCAGCAGTTTGTTAAATTCTAGCCTCAAATCCCTTGAGGGAATAGTGGATTCAAAGCAGCTTTTAATCATACTATAAGGAGGGTGAAGTAGTATGTAAGTAGGTCATAGAGAAAGCATTACAAGTGCATAGGTTATTGCTTTATTTAACAACTACAGTGTAACACACATTTCAAAGCACATTTGCTTTTGCCATTTAAAAGTTAGAGGCAGGAACAGGGTCAAATGCAAAAAGAAACTCCCTCTATAAAAGATACCGAGATAGGACTCGAGGAGAGCTTATAGGGAGAAACTGCATTCGAATAATTTGGTCCTCAGACCTAAATTATGTCATGTCTGTGTATGAATTAACTCTGGGATGCGGAGGGTAAGTGGTGAAAAACAAAATAATAAAAAAAAGCCCCAAGCCCAACCCTGAATGTTTCACACTGTTACAGGCTCAGCTCTGTTATTTCTAACGTTCATACCAGCTTCTTGACTGGCACACGTGCGCAAAATAGCAACTTTTATTAAAAATGAAGGAAAAAAATGGAAGCTTTGGTCCGGTACTGTAGTACAGAGGGAAATGGGGAGGGGGAATGGCAAATGAAGCTGCATTAATTTTCACAGTATAAATCAGACAATAGATGTAAACACTGGCTTAGAGGAGCTGCATTATTGCTGCGCCATCGCTGCCTGCCGATATTAAGCTTTTTCAGCTGGTAGAGCATATGGCAGTTTTGAGGAAGGAACCTGGAATTTGGAATCAGCAATTCTCAGGCTTTAATCCTGTTCCAGCCACAAATGTTGCCTCCTATCCGTCCTCCTCGCGTTTCAGAGGCCCAGACCCCGCTTGCCCCCGCAGTCGCATCATTTACTCTTTGTGCCTCGGTTTCTCCGTACGTCTAAGTGGGGCGGATGAAGCGATTCCACCTCAAGCTTGCAGATGAGTCACCGTTCAAGTGGCTTTTAAAACACAAAGCTATATGCAATTTCTCCAAACAACTCACCCTTTGAAAACCGAACACCTCTTCAGAGAAAAAAAAAAAGAAAAAAAAAAAAAAAATCCCACCCCATGAAAAGTTCAGCTGGAGAAAGACAGGTTGAGTGGTAGATTGCTGTATGAGCTCACTCTGACATCACTGCCCGTGCCTCTCACTCAGCGAGTGACAAAGAGAGCAGACACCCCCTTCCCTCCCAGATACTGCAGCCAAATCCAGCGTGGAGCTCACATCACGCCCCCTCTCCAGACCCCCTCCTCACCCTTTCCTTAATTGCCATTCTTTTAATCAACTTGCCCCCCAGTCTTGGGCCAAGGAAACGCTCCTGTTGGAAGCACTTCAAGGGAAAGTTTCCGAATGACTTCACTCTCTCCCCAGCCCGCGAGGCAGTATGAAGAGAGTTCAAATCCTCTGCTTTATTCCCCCCTAAGCCAATGAACATGCTCGGGATTCAGCTTATCTCTGGCATCAAAGCAAGTTTCTAACAGAGGCGGCAGAAGCAGAGCTCAGCGACGGTGGTGTAAATTTGGAGCGGGCTCAAATGACTTCAGCGGAATCACTCAGGATCTTCCACTAATGCGAGGGGAAAAAGAAATCTGGTCCAGATAGCGTTGCTGAATGCAAATGAGGTGTTCGCTATCTTTCGCAAAGAAATAACCTTCCAGGCAAACCACGAGCCTGGAAGTAGTAGCGCGGCTAATAGCAGAGAATAATAGTGGTTTGGTTTGGGCGGCGGAACGCGAGCCTACCTGCCTATAAGCGAGGAAGCCCATCAGCCTTTAACTTTTAGTAGCGGAGTTCTGGAGGGACAAGAAAGGGGGAGGGAAAAAAAAGAAAAAAAAAATAGACGAGAAAAAGCAAAGCACACGAGCACAAGTTACACAAAGCGTTTGGGCAGAGCTAAAGAACGGTGTAAAAGCGGTAAGTCATTAAAGCAAAAAGCAATGCATTTCTCTGAGTGGCAAAAAGTAATGGACCTGATTCTGCACCGGTTTACAATATGTGAAGATTTTGAATATTTGTAACGAATCCATCTTTGCCAGTTAGATCTAACAGTGGAATAAAGTTTTTTGCATTATGAATCCTTTCAGAAAGGATTTTTTTATTTATGAAACCAAACACACAACACTCTTCTCTTCATCATATTTTGAGAAATAAAACAATTTCCATATAACCGAAACCCTTTTAAAAAGAAAATTAAATTATTGGTTAAACCTGATCAATGAATTTTAAGTATTTCAAATCTTAGCCGCCTGTGAGGCTCCCCCCCACTTCTGCAGGCTATTGTAGCTAATCAGTAACTTTCAGAAATAAACGTCATTTAAAATTAGCCCTGTGAAAAGGTACCTCAAATTAAGCACTTCGAGAACTTTCACTCAAAGCACATTGATATTATGTAAACTCGGTTGCTATAGTAAAACTTCCCACTCACTTTTTTTTTTTTTCCCCCTTCCTATTTCATACCGCTGAAGAGGTGATTTCATCCCACCGTGGGTATACGGCCTTTGTTCCATTTTGCGGGTAATAACTCAATCTTTGCGAAAACAATTAGGCAAGATTTGATGGCACAAGGCAGATGCTATACGTGATGGAGAGCTTTTAGGAAAGGCCTTTAATTTGGTTGGATTTGGAGGAACACCCTACTTTGTGAATAGCATGCAAATACGTGGGATAGTCAATCGCAACCCTCAGGTCCAATCCTGCATAGTGCTGGTGCTGAGCAGGACCTGGCTAGTACCGTTTCCCCCAGCTGGGCTATCCACGGTGCTCAACACTACGTTTAGCAAATACTGAAGTAAAGTAGTCACAAGTAAATATTTGCAAGACCGAGTCTGACCGTCCTGTTAGTTCCTTCCAGCCCTACTGAAGAGCATCACTGTTGACGTGTAGGCGTTGCCTTCCGCAGTGCCTGTGCACACAGACAGACGCAAGACCAAGGCTTGTGTCAACCCAGTCCTATCGCAACTTGACAATAGGCTTCGATTGGTTTTTCCTCTTTTTTATTTATTTATTTATTTATTTATTTTTATGAACTACCTTATCTTCTCACCCGCTGACTGATTCCATCAGCAACCACTACCCAACCAGGAGAGAAACTGGGACGCTGCATGCACTGGGCAGACCTGATTTCCTACCAGACCAGGCTTATTACTTAGGGTTTAAAAAGGCACCTTTCCAAACAACCCTGGAAGAGGGAACTTAATATTATTGGATTTGGCTATTACATTATCTACACGTGAAGAAGTATAGTCTTCCATTACCCAGGATAGGAGGAATCACACATGTGGTGCTCTTGTCTGTGTTGCTCCAGCCTCAGAATATGCAAGAGCTCCACTTATGCCTTCACAGGGCAGGGGAAAAAGCCCACCATAACAAAAAAACTTCCTCCCCCCACCCAAACCCACAGGAACAACTGCTAGGAGACACAAAACCCTCCCTCATTTTATATAAATTTGAGATTTCTGAAGATTTTTGCCCAGCTAGCGAAGTTGGTTATTGGGAGAGAGGCAGGATCAGGGAAGGGGACGGTGAGGATGGGGGGAATACAGCGAAAGGTTGGATCTGGAGGCAATGCTGGAGGGCAGCTCCAACTCCAACAGCCATGGGAAAAGGCAGGTGTGAAGTTCTAAGGGGGCATCAGCAAGGCAAGAGGGTGGGTAAGGAACATCAAAAGAGACAGGAAGCCAAAAGTAGACTTATTTTTAAAAAAATAATAAAGAAATCTGGAGAGTTCATAACAATATTTGAATTAGCCAACTGCACTCCACTCCTAACAGGAGGATTTTCATAAGGTTAACCTCCACCTTCCCTTCTCCTTCACTTCTACCACGTGGATTTTTCCCCTTTTCACTGTAAACGCTTGGATCTCAACTTACACTCAAATTGTAACATCTTAAGGTAAGAAATTTCACAGGTCTTTTTTTCACTTGTTTGGGCAGTGCCTAGCATACATCTTGGTCCCCAAAAATAACGAACAATCACCCTGATAATATGTAAAGTAACTATCTTGTTTGACAACATTATTTCCTGCAGACAGAACCCATTAAACTTGAGACATGAAGGATGGAAAGAAGAGGCTCCTGCAGTAACTGCAAGGCATTTAAACATGCAGAAATCTGCACCACGCCTGGTTCAACTTCTTTTTCCCCCCTAAATGGACACGTACGAATTGCCACATAGGTCAGACCAAAAGGTCCACCTAGTCCATGACCCTGCCTCTGATAGTGGCTTGTAACGGATGCAAAGAGAAAGAGCATGAGTATGGCCAACGCATTGTGACCCTTCCCACCTTGCAGCAAACTGTGGCTGAGGGACTTCCTCGAGTCAAGGACTGCATCCGAACCAAGGTGTTTAACAGGCTCAAAATCACTGATTCAATTTTCCCCCAAAATTCTCTCTCTGAAAGGAACCTTGATGAAGTCATATGTTTATTATGCCCAGAGCTGCCTGTTAGACGAGCTGTTCTTAACAATTTCAGAGATTTGGGGCTCAGTACAACAAATAAGAGCATTGGCTTTCATTTCTGAAGCAAAACATGAAAACCAACTTAGTTTTTAATGCAGAATGTTTCACTTCAGTAGAGTCACAATAATTCATCTGCAACTTTCTAAAAAAAAAAAAAACCCAACCCATTGATAACACAGTTTTGTAAGGCAAAAATGCTGAAACCACGAGGTTCCAAGGGCAGGCATCTAGTTTGGCATCCTTTTGTGAGGATGACTCTTTACGAAAAATTTTGGCCACTTTGGATCGCTGTATTCGGGGGGTGGGGGGTTAACTGAGTTAAATGTGTGTTCATCAGCCGTGCACAGACAAATCTCCATATGATTCATTGGAGCAGCACTGCAGAACACCTGATGTTGCCGATGCAGTTCTGTTAGTGTTTTGTTATTTTTAAAGGGGGTTATATAACTCTCTCATTAAAATTAAATGTGGGCTGAAATGATGCAGGCAAATTCTCAAGCTTTAGAGTGAGCTTCTTCCTCACAGTTTAGCTGAAAATAGATCCTTTTTAGGCAGAAGAGAAGGAAAATGAAACCAAGAGGTTGTTACAGTTGAAAATCGAGTCTCTAAGAATTTAAGTTTTCTGATAATTCACCGTTTCCTTTCTAGAGGGCCTCAATTCTTCAGATGCTGACCTGCAGCTTCCAGGGAGAGCAGGTGCAGGATTTGAATCTTAAATTCACTCCGTAACACAGCTATCGTATCATCCACAGCTATCTACCCCTGCGAGGTTCCATTTCCAGATGATCTACATTCAGGTGCCCTTGCTTTTCTTTTCACTCCTCTATTTGTCTAAAAGGGACAGTAAATTCCCATATCCTCGCTCTGATTTTTCTATCTTTTTTTTCCCTCCCCTCCAACCCTCTGCTCTATCTTCCTCCCAGTGACAGCCTGTTGTCTGGCATCCTCAAAGGCTGCTCTTGAGGATGACCTGCTGATTTGCTGCCATGGGAACTCCCGAGTGAGGACGGCATTTACCCCTCGCACACCGAAGGGCACAAGCAACGCTTCCCGATGCTGCCCCTTCTCGCCGGTAAAAGTTTGCCCTCCTCTATTTCGGAAGCCTCGCGGGGACGTCGGAAGGCTGTGCCTTAAATAACAGGAGCACTGCAGCCTCTCCAGCGTCCAGCTGCAGCCACTGCTGAATTATTCGGAGGAAGGTGAAAAAGTCTAATAGCGTATGTGAGCATGCAAATTGCTTTTCAAAACTAGTGGAGAAAAAGCTTAGGCAGCAAAGCGTAAGGCTCCAGAAAAACCCTCTCTAATGTCAGGCAGAAAGCATTATCTTCGTCTAAGTGCCACACTTAAAACTTCCTCAGCAATTTTATTGGCAACCCTATTCCTTTGAATCAGAGAGAGTTAACTTAAAATTAGGTTATTTTACCCAAACAAGGGACACAGGCTAACACATCAGCCGGCGAGTACTCTACATGGAGAGACAAGCAAGTAACTCTCTCCATTCCCCACCCCCAAATGCAATTTTGGGTGTTTTAATTGAAATAGAAGGATGGTTTTCACTTGGCTGCATTTTGCAGGGCAGCTTGCGACCCGCGCTGTGTCAGTCGTGTCGGTGCACTGCCAGGTTTACAGACCTACGGTACTTTCCTACAAGCACCGGCTCAGAAGAGCCTAATCTGGTAATGTGGGCTTAACGCATAATATAATTTCATGAACCACCTAGAAACTGAGTGCAAATTTGGGAGTCGATGCTTTCCAGAAATGTCAATTTAGCCAAACAAACAGACACCCTGAAGATGGATCTGGCTGATGTTAGCCCACGAAATGGTCACTGATCCGTCAACTATCAGAGAAAATAAAGTTGTGCGTGAGAACGGCTAAAATCCTTCTCCGTCCCGCTCAAGCTGATTAGTAGTTATGTTATCTCAGTCTCAAGACCAGAGTGAGAGATGAGAAAATCAGGATCTAGATCAAGATTTACCCCAAATTGGAGAAAATTCCTTCCCCCTTCCATCCAATATAGTTAACCTTCAGCGCATCATTAACTTGCCAAGAGCAGTATTAAAGCGACTTTAATTGACGCATTTACTTCCGCTGCAGGGTGAAATAACACAAAAGCAAAACAAAACAAACAAACAAACAAACAAACAAAACAACCAAAAAAAGCTTTTTGCCACGGCAAGTGTTAGAGGGGGAAAAAAAAAAATAAAAAAAAAAATCCCATTTTTATTTCCTCTGTGAGGATGCCAGCAGTCCTGTTTCATAAACTCCAGTGATTCATCACCATCCCAGGCAGCCAATGATTCCGCAGGTCAAGTAGAAATGGGCTGTAGAGCCAGCAGCTCCTGCTGCCCCGATAATGCCTGTCATTCCAGGCATGGCGACATGCTTTCTCAACAGCTGCCATTTTCAGTTACCTTTTCTATGGCTGACGTACACGTAAATGTGTTGGAAGCAGTAAAACAGTGGTAGGAAAGCAGTTGCAGAGATAAATCGCACCTGCACGTGATAATCTCTAATGTCGTTAGAGAGGAAAGAAGGATGTGTTTTGAAATGGAATTTGTTTCTTCTGAAAGCATCGCTTGACTTTGGGGAGTTTATGGGAGCGTGTGCGTGTGACTGGGGGGGGGGGGTTGGGGGGGGTTGTTTGGGGTTTGGGGTTTTTTTGTTCGAATAAACATCCAGACATTCGTCTTGGTTATAAACTTAATAGATATAACTAGGGGAAAAGGGAAAAGAAAACCCAAACCACCCAGCATTAAAGAAAAAAATCTCGCAATTCGCTTGTGAGAAAGATTCAGTATAGCTAGATTTTGCTTGAATTCAGTAATGCTCACTTTAAGAAACACAACTGCTCTAACTAAGGGAAAAGAAAAGGATTTTCTTCACTCTTTCTTTTCAGTCTTTATTCCTTATCATCAAACTTAAATTTCATGAACTACTTGTTCAGTAACTGTCCTCTGAATTACATGTAGTTTAATACTTTTGTTGCAGATGGAAACTGAGTGGGAGTTTTGAGGGCACAGGACTATAGAAATAAACACCCTCAATGAAAAAAGATGTTTAAACTTAGGTGCACGTGTGTGTGTGTGTACAGATGCACACAGATGTATACCTGTGTATTAGGTACAAAGCACGTGGAATTTATCTACATATACCATGTAAACACCCTGTGCCTGCAAACAAATGGTAAAAAAACCCCAAACAACAACCCCCAAACCCGTTCCAAATAACAGTGCTGGAACAAGATTTCAAATGCATAGGATTATCCATATTAATTTATGGTAATCTGCAAATGAATGCTGCAGAGACAGTACAGGTTATCCAAAATGGTACTTGCATTTAATGAGAAGCTACCACAAAATATCTTCAAGACAGATTTAGTTGCATCTTCTAATGCTCCGTGAATTAATATCATGCAAAACACAAAGTACGAGCTATGTTTCCCCTTTGGAACAACCGGCTCTTGAAATGCCAAAGCAAAGGCAAGCTTTTCTCTCCATGCAAGGTCCTCTTAGACATCTTGCTTTCAGATTTCATCAACTTAGGTGTTTTCAGGGCTGTAAGCAGTGAACTTTCCATCAGCAGCATCTTCAGCTAATTAACCCTCCTGATTACAATAATTAGTATTGATTCACTCCTGAATGACTTCTTAAGTATTCAAGCACAATCTACACTTGCAGTAAAACTTCTAGATATGAATATTAATTGAACGCTCTCCTTTGTTTTTCAGCCCCAAAGGTATAGTTTGCAATCTTATATACTTAAATTTGATAACAGAAACACTTCATTTTTATTCTCACTTAACAAAGAGAATATTAACATGTTGATGTTAGAGATTGTGGTTCATGAATCTGAAAAAAAAATTAAAAAATATATATATACATATATATAAAGACTCCAGGCTAATAAATAAATACAATTCACTTCCATTTCCTATGGCAGCATGGGAAGCCAGTTGCCAGGTTAAGACCAATCCTGCTCTGACAGACAGGACCGGGGACGGTTTTTCTTTTTGACTTTACACCTGGTCATTGCCAGAACAAGTAAGAACTCGTGTCGAGTCTGAGTTAGCTCTCTTAGCGCTGCTGTGGAAACAGATGTTGCCAAGTTTGACAACTGCAAGGCACCACATTGCTTTGTGAATGGGTGAGATTCAAGCCAGGTAATGCTAAGGACACCTCTGATGTTCATGCAGAAGGTCTCTAAACCTATATATTCTCTCAAAAGCCGACACTTTTATTAAAGCACGCGAAGAAATGGCTTGTGTTACAGATTTGCTTCACCTTCTTTGATGTTAATAATAATTGTTATGGCTCAAAAAGCAATATTGCAGTAAATATGCATAGAAAGATTTTTTTTGTAATTTTTTTTTTTTGGAGTAGGGTTCACACAGAATAATTCAAAAATTAGTCTTTGATCTGAACGCAATGTCAGAAAATACCCTTGGAAAAGAACAAAGTAATTGGCAATCCAAGACAAAAATCTGCGGTATCTGTATTTTCTGCAGCATTTCACCTGAAAACATAGGAACTACTGTAAGTTTAGTGTGAACTCACCGGTGAGAAGAGCGCTTAGGAAACACTTTTAGTACTGAACAGTCCTTAAAAGTGATGGGTGGGTAGGTGGCTGGTGGTGTCTGCTACAAAAGTGGCATTCACCCTACTCTGGGCATTCCCTAAAGGGGCTTTTCCATGTAACCGAGAGCGAGGGATTCACTTTATGGCCATTCGCAAAGGGCAGCAGCTGCTAGAAACCCAGGCTGAAGGAGGAGAACTTGATAAGAAAAAAAAAAAATACCCCCTCTCCAGTTCCGGCAGAGCAGAGCAGTTGTCAACGAGTTAATGTTTGTCTCGAAAGAAGTTCTTCCAAGCAAGTGAATTATAGCATGGTCCCATTGTATGAAACACCATCCTCACTTTCTTCATGTTTATGCGCAACACACGGCATGCAAGTTCTACCTGATAATCCATAACCTCTAGGCTTCTAGCGTATTTCATGCGATATTACCTTTTTGTTCACGTAAACTCTTTCCTATTGATTTCTATCATCTCAACACACAAGGGAAGGAGATGCAACAACAATTAAAAATGGCAAAAAAGCACAGCAAGTACTCAGAGTCTCCCCATAAAACATTTTTTTTTGTTGAAAATACATGCTTTAGAGATCTCTGACCACTACCAATAAATCTTTAATGTCTTTTTTTTTCTTTTAAGGGGTCCAAGAGACCCCTCAACTCATATAAATCATGCACCAGAATCCAGTTTAAAAAAAAAAAAAAGCACAACCCCCTTACAATTACTTGGTCTAAGCAAAAAATAGAAACCCCTGATAAATATCTCTCTTTACTCTCAGAAAATGACTACAACAATTGTTAATTGTAATATATTTACTTAACGTGTAAAGTATCTAAAGACTTTAAACAGTTTCAGAAACTCCACAGACTGATGTCAATTCCTTTTATTTAAGACACAGGCTGCTGTCCAAGTAGTAACTCAAAATTTTTCAAAAGCTTTATAACAATTTCTTTTCATAATGCATAAGGTACACGAGCATATTGCCAAATTCAAACCCCAAATTGTTAACTGTTCTAAAGCTAAACTACGGCTGTCTAAACAGAAAGATAATTCATGAAATGTCATATGAATAATTTGTTAGATTTTGGGATAGGAATCATCCAGGGAAATTATTCTGCCTGACCTTAAAAATTCTTAACGTATGCTAATAGCTGGATTATAAAAATGGAAAGTAGCATGGGCTCCCACTTTGAGATCTGATTTATCATTTTTATTGCATTTTCATTACCTAAACAAAATTAGAAACAGTATCTTCAAAACAGCAGTTAAAGTTGATACGATCAGGCATAAAATCCGGCAAGGGCACATTTGGCAACTACGTATTTGCCAGATTGACAGCAGTATTGTAAGCTTGCAGAATCAATAAGTTTTCTCACCACAGTTAAAGGAGAGGTTAGTAATAAATCTCCAACTTAATGCAATAGGCATAATTGTAAGATGCAAACCTCCCCCTCCCTGCACTATTAGCAGCAGATATCAAATGAAAAGACCGCCACAAAACAGGCAATACGCTTCATATTCTACCGTATATACAAAAAGATTAGGGGAAATGAAAAAGGGGCTGAGAAAAGGAAAAGGGGAAAAAAAAAACCAAAAAAACCCAAACCACCCCATCGCCAGACATACATTAAGCTAGTTTGACAGCACCATTGTTCAGCTGTCCCATTGTCAGACCAAAAGATGTATTCAATGCTACGATGTCTGCTAGCAAATAAACAAAAGACTACATTTTTCAAAGCGGGGTGCCAATTCTGGCATAATTCTGTGTGTATGTGCATGGGTGCGTGTGTCTGCGTGTGTGTGTGTCTCTGAAAAGAGTAGTCGATGCTGGCCCCCCGCTAAACCCTGGAAGATTAAGAATATATGTGTAATCCCACGTATGGGAGCATTTAGATATTTTTACAACATCTTCAAGTGGTAAAGACTAGGTAGAGCATTAGTAACTATTTACATAGGCTAAGTGAAAATGAAAGTGGTATTTAGGGCACTAGCTCTAATATGGAGTCTCCCTGAGCTTTTCCATGCTTATTCCATGCCCAGTGCATAATAATGAAGCAGGCAGAAATATTGCAAAGGAGGTGATAAAAGAAATACCAGCTTTCATTTAGGAAAGGAGAGGAAAAAAAAAAAAAAAGATATATATATATTTATTTTTTTTTTCCTCCTTGCCCTCTCCGTACATTTGTCGTCATACATGAAATGTGCGGTTCTAACTAGTGGAAAATGCTACTTGCACACAGCAATGCCTGTCTTTTCCTTTAAATAGGGAAACTACTTAATACACAGCACGGTTATAGTTGCAGCGGGCCCAGGCAACTCGAAAGCACGCGTTAAAACAAAGGAGACAACATACCTTAAAAGCAGCTCCTCATTTCTCATAGTAACAGCGGATTTGGGACAGCGCATGCTTTCTGCACCGATATTCTCAACAAAAGCCAGTTCAGAAGTGCGCTCAAACATCAATGCCACAGTAGCTACTCACTAATGGCTACTCTTTCTCTCTTTCTCTCTCTAGGCAGACGCTGAGTGGTGGAGCAAAGGGGCCCCTGCAGATTCACTAAGCAGAAATAATCCTCTCTGACAAGTTATGTTGTCTGGGCATATTTTACATTAATGCACTGTGCTGCCTATAGGGGTCTTGTTTGCGTTCACTCTAGCCTAGCCGGTGTTAGCTCTCTTAATTACCATCCAAAAAAAAAAAAAAAAAAAAAAAAAAAA
>VXBL01008794.1:1661597-1684196 GCA_013400195.1 Aramus guarauna
TTTTTTTTTTTTTTTTTTTAAAGCTACATGAGATCCTTGATTAGGTGCTTATTTAGTAGACTGAAAAAGTCAACAAGATCTTGATCCTTTTTTCAGTCAAAGGTTTCTCTGCACCACTGTGATAGTAAAATGCATCTTAAAAATGATTGTAATTTCCTCCAAGGTCCCGTTAACAGAAGAACATGCAAAACTCAATAACCGAGAATTGTCCAGAACTGAGAACTACTCTACAAGCCCAGTAGGAGTCAAATACATTACGATCTGGACCTCAGAACTTGAACTCAAACTTGCGTAGACTTCTGGCTGTATCTGAGGTTGATCTGAGCCTCTTCTCCTACATTGTATATTAGTTTCTTAAAATATACTGCTACAATATCCTGATGCAGTGCTACTGCTTCTAATTCCTCAACAGAAGTTGGCATTTAGGGGCTTGATCTTTTTGGTAAACTTGAGTCTGGGGGCGAAGGCAAAGAGGGAGCAATGACCAGTATAAATACACTGATAGCAAGCTCTTGCCTTCCTGATAGCAGCTGTAAACTTCTATTAAGGTCATAAATTGTTTGCAACAGAAGTGATCCTTTTGTTCTACACTTCTCGTTGAGCACTGGGAGACCTTGGGATTAGTTTCAGTCATTCTGATATAATATTTGTCAAATGACCGAAAGACAAGTTAAAAAACAAACCTAGGCATAATCTACTTTTAAAGATGTAGAGAGAAAGAGCTGAAGACAGTAGTTTAGGAAACATGGATATCATGAAGGACTGCAAGTAAAGAGAAGACAGGTTTCAATTTGCTTCCCTTTTCATCTGCAAAACATGACTGGGATTCTAGTTGCTCTTGTAATAAAAAATAATAAATCATTTTAATGATTAGCAATTCAAACCAATTTCATGTTAAAATGTCATGCTCCAAGGTCAACTGAGACAACATAGCTTGTACTTCATGCTAAAAATATCTGAACAGTCATGGAAGGCGGCCAGGAAAATTCTCAGCCAACATGACAAATCCCATACCTACTGCCCCAAATACTAAATCCATTACTACCATTTCAGGCATGGCCACCAGCAGTCCAGATTCTTCCTCCTTCGCTGTTTGCCTCCAAATGACTTTTGCCCAGCATAACTCACCGTGACGCCTGGGCTGCTCCAGACCAGTCTCATGCTCGTGAGACTGATGGATGAGAAGAGGCAAATATCAGAGTACGCTACAGAATATACAGCTGAACGGGAAGTGTCAAACAGTCTGATAAACTGCTACAGTTTTCCAAAAATATGGCAAGGATCAGCATCTTAAGACACTACCAGCTAAGGGAACAAAGCTTTCTTTTCAGGCTGGAGTAAAATGGCTCACAGAGAGCCCTTTGGTGGGGAATCAATGGGCTTCTGTTGGGCAGCTCTGCGCGGTTGCAAGTTCTTGATCGTTTCTGTACTTAGAAAGAAGGCAAAGCAGCAGCAATAGGAAATAAAGTGAAGTATTATGGAAGGACTTATCTACGGCCAAAGGAATAAATAAAGAAAAAGAAAATCCACAAAGCGGGAACACAGACAGACAAAAAGAACCTATGCTTTCTATCACACATAATGAAACGTCTGACAGAACAACATCTGCAGAGGGATCACAGCTGCTGAGGATGAGAGGGAATATGAGTATTATTTTTCAATTGTAAGATGTACTAAGCAGGAGTGCCTTTAAAATAATATGGCTAAAGGGAAGATTAAACCAGATGCACAGGGCTATCTGGCTTCTTTCAAGATGAAAGTCCAGCTGTGGAGTTTAACTTCAACATTTAACATGAAAATTGGTGGCAGATTCATAACTGATATGTATATATTGCAGAATGTTCTGCACAAATTACATACAGTAGAATTTTAATTTGTTGCCCTGTGTTTAACGTAAACCCAAACCAACTTTCTACATGTGGCCTATGCATTTGCTACACTAATTATGTGATGTTGCAGATGCTTGAAAGGCCACAGGAATACCAATCATTTACAGAGGCAAAATGATCAAAACTTCTGTGTCAAACCAATATATCAACTAAAAATCATATCAATTAAAAATATGCCTTATGCTCTCTACTTCTACTTCAGATTGTTGTTCGACCACTCCATTTGCTTACAGTGTTTTGAGAATATTCAGAAGCCCAAAATAATGGCATTTTGATACAATAAGCAAGCAATTCTGCCAGCCGAGCAATGAACTACATTTATGACAGTGAAATGGTGGACAAGTGTCCAGGACAACAGCCCAAAAATCATGAGTGCAATCACGAGAGGAATAGAAAGCCTTGATTCATTTTCCCATTTCACCACACGTCCCCGTGTCAGATCTTATGCAGGCCAATTAACCTCTTGCTCACCTCTACATCTTTAAAATGGAAAAACCCAATAAACTCCAGAGCAGTGTGACAATAATACAGACCACTGAAAGCTATATCAAACGCTGTATTATTGCGAGTCACGCAAACATTTAAAATACATCTTCTCCTCACAAGAGGGACTTGCAGTCTAAGTCTCAGTTATCTACTGTTCTGCGTAGTTATTTAGGCTCAAATCACATTTGTTTTGTATAGGTGTGAAAAGCTACTCTTTAATCTGATAGCATTTTACTGTTTTAGACGGCTAAATGCCACCTTTGAAGTTGAGCAATTAGTCTAAGCTAGTCATCTAGGGTTTCTCTATTGTCACTGAGGAGAGATTAGTTATACTAAAGAGCATTACTATCTCTCTCCATTGACTACAAAGGGATTAGATCCCTAACTTTTAGATAGATATATTAGGCACGATGAATCCCACCTACGTGCCAAGAAACTGCAAGTGCTGGACACGCTGCGACTGTTGTGCAAGTGCAGCTCGGATACCTTCAGCATGTCTGGCACTTCCAGATGGAGCTGTAACCTGCCTGCAGGATGCCTATGGCAGTCAAGTTGCAGCTACGCAAGACTTCCCGGTCTGAAGCAGACCTATACGATACAACCGATGCAAAGTTTGAAGTAGAAAGGAAATTGGCCTCGGATTCAGAAGTGCAGCACAAGGACTCTTTCCAGCGTGCTTGGAGAAAGCAGACAGTTCGTTTAGGTATCTCCTTCTAAAATCTCCCAGAAAAATGAGCCACTCATTGCCTCACGTTATTTAAATTGTGGAGCGCGAGACCAGGTGTTGCTAGAATCAGAGTACTCCGGACCGGAGGATGAATGTGAATAGCAAGAAATGGGCTATAACTCAATAGGCTGTATCTCATTAGGCTTCACCTCTGCTCTTATTGAGGCTTCTGTTTGTTTTTAGAACAAATTATTGCATATTCGTCTCCATTTCCTCTTTTGGTTTTTTGTTTACACAGCCTTTAAGATGGGAGTACATGGGAGACCAATTTTGGTCCCAAACTCCAGCAGTCTGACATCTATGAACGCACTTTTATCAGGAGAGCAGTAACCATGTGGTATTAGATAGTCCCGCATTTGCTATGTGTGTTGCGTGCATACATACGGGTGGAGAACTTTCTTTACCATGACAGGCTATGAAAACACAAGACACAGAGACACATTTCCTCACCAGTAAGTATCTTAATACAATTTCGTGGTAAAACCGTATCGATCACTTGTAGAGGCAGTCGCACGTGTGCAGACCACGCTGTCCTCAGGACAGATACTAACTCTTTATGCGTTGTGTGTGTTAATCATACCCGCCGTATCTGCGGGTGTCATCTTTGTGCGCAGGAAAAGGCAAATTCGTTTCAAGCTCCTGCACTAGAAATGCAGCAAATCATAGGGGTTTTTGTTTAAGCAGGCAACAAGAACAGTCTAACATTTGCCCACATCTTCTTTTGTCTGTTTTGGTAGATCTAGCTAGCCTAGCTTTCCTCTCTGAGTCACGGGGGTAGCAATTACTTACAGACCTACAGGTCGGTCTGGATGATGCAAGAGGTCTTTTCTAGCCTTACTTTTTCACCTGGGAGCATCCAAGGAGCATCACAAAAATTGAATAGCACAGGCAGAAAGCACAGAAATACAAAATGTTGTGTAAATGCTGAAGATTAATATTAGGGCAGCAGGGGAATAAAAAGTTTCATATTTAAAGCATACAGCACGACTGGTATCCACTGCTTCTCTCTGTTAGAAAAGGTGTGCGCTGCCTCCCTCTAGCATTCAGCAGTGCTGACTCTGCATCTCAGCATCTGGAAGACAGAGGCACCAGAAGAAACAAACACACCCCCCCTTATTTACTGAAACGATGTGCTCTGGTGCTTCCCCCTCCCTCCACAGAGAAGGGGCAAAAACTGCAGCTTGTCCAAATCACAACTCCTAACACATAAACACACATCAGTGTGGTTTTTAAAGACAATACATCACTCGAAACAACCTACAACTGGCCAGGTTGTGATTGCAGACATGGCTACTCTACAAAGCAAATAATTTATTTGGAAAGATCTACATGTCATAAGAACATCTGGCCTGCAACTAAAGGGAAGGAGGAGAAAGCTGATCAAAAGAGCAAAGAGAAGCAGAGGAGGCAACAGCACACCAGATCTGAGAGAAAGAGACAGAAAAGAAGGGAGAGAGAGAACAAACAGCTGGTTATAGAATCATTTATTTTCTGCTTTAATTTAAAGTCTATTTAAGGTATAAGTAGAACCTGCTCTGTCTAAACAGGAATATCTTTATGTTACACTTGTAGTAATGCCAAGTTCATCACTTTTAGATGTGCCATGTGGTATATCAAAGACCTTGTGTTCTTGTGAGCACAATCTAAAGAAAGTGAACTTGTGCAATATATAGAAAAATATAAACTGTGTATATTAACACATATGAATGAATGTGAAAAATGTTAATAATTACAGATGAGAATTTAATGGCTACTCATCTTCTTAAGTTAAAATTAGAAATAGAACCACACTTAACAGTTCTATCAAGCCTATTTTAAAATGATCTTATGGTGCTCTACACAGAAGGTTCATTTCACACATCCACAAAGTGTATCCAACACTAGGGAATAATGTGGATATTTAAAAACAAGATATCACCAGAGAAAGTGATGCTCAACAGAAACTTATGGAGAAGTGAAAATGAGGAAGGAGTTTAATTTCTCAGATCTGTGATCTAGATGAGTGGATGCATCTACCAAGAGAACCGTTAGCAAGGAACGTGATGTGAAAAGTGGACCTTACTCCTACACTGTCCAGCATGAAATGTTGGCTTAATAGAGCAACGTGTCATCCGTCAGGTTGGATGCCCGAAAATGAAGGTAATGTGACATTGTCCTATATAGAAGGGAAACAGATTAAGTGATCTTCGGTTTCAAATACTGGTTGAGAACGCTTGATTCATTATCTGATAATACTGAGTCAGACTTTGAAGAAAGTCTCCAAAAAAGTCTACCTACCAAATTATTATTATTTTATAACTGAATTAGTACAAACACTTGTTTCAGCAGCTTTTATCCTCCTAATTAATTTTATTGCACGATAGGAAAAAAAAAATCACATTACTTTTTTAATACTTTAAACTCCCCACCTAACATTTTTTATCCAAAGGATACTCTTCCTTTCTCTTTTCCTTTCTATTTCTCTTTAAAAATCTATTAGCATTGATTAATAAGAAAGAGCTAGGATATAAATCTTCATTTAGATTTACTACACAATACGTTTTTCTTTGACATTTCTCATGTCATCCAACACTTGACAATTTTGTGTAAGATGTTAAAAAATGGCTAGTGATTTTTGGTGATTCTAGTGCTCAAATTCATAGAGTTTCACAGGCCCTGTAGTTCAGAGTTCGGATGTTGATTTGTGGGGAGGAAGAAATAAATCAGACCCTGTGAAAACACCCAGAAGATGGATGCATTTGAAAATCCTTGATGAAAAACCTGACCAAACCGAAGTTCTAGGCTAATGGAATCTTTAAAATGTCAGAGCACAAGTTTTTGAAGAGAAAGGTATCGAGTTCAAATTTACTTTTATTAGTCTGTCATGTAACTGAAAAATTAATCATACATTTTTTTAAGAGTGAGCTAACTGAGGAAAACATTGCTTAGGGATATCTTGACATTGTAGAGTGTCAAGATACCAAAATCTTACTGAACCAATGGAAGCAGCATGAGAAGTAGGGTAAGTCCACTTGCAAATAGCTTTTTCCATGGCAAGTAGAGTGTTCCTACTAGCTTGAATGTTTTAGTGGGTGATGTAAGCATATCCTAAGCCACAGAGGGAGGAAAGCTCAAGCAAAACCAAGCTATCTGATAAAGATATAATCCCAGTTTGTGAGCAAACTGGATCCTAATACTTGGTCCCAAAGTGACCGCACTTTGCATGACCAAACTCTTTGTATAGCTGGTTCCTTCAGAAATGCTTTGGCCTGATTAGTGCCACCTAACTGTGGGTACATAACAAAGAAGCCCAAGAGCATAGTCACTTTTGGCTTTCTCCAACAGTCAACAGAGAAAGCCAGATTTTCCCCCCAGTATTTCCAATTCAACCCATCATGGATGTCTCTTTGACTAGGCAAGAGGCTTAGGTGAAGTAGAGTCAACATCAGCATCTCAGTTAAGCATAAATAACAGGATGAGAGGTATCCATGTCTATTTTGCCCCTTGATCCTGTTTCCCGAATATTTAGGCAGTGGGTGCAGACCTGGCAATGACATCCTTTCTTGAAATGGGCTATGCAATGCTGCCCATGGTTCTTTCTAACCCGGGTATCACAAAGATGTACGTGAACTAGAGACATATGTGTGGCACCTCCAAAGTACCTTAAGATTATCCTCTGGAAAAAAAAAAGACAGGTACCAAAAGAAACTCACTTTCAGACACCTTCTATGCCCCACAACTGATAAATGTTCTTCGTTCAAAGAAAAAGACATAACATCAGCCATACGCTTTTTATCTACCCCCTTACCATAGCCAAACACCACCAGACTCCTCAGCATCTCATTTCCCATAACCAGATTCTCAGATACCACTTGTCAAAACCAATTCCCGTGCCTCCAGCAATGGATTTCTTGCAACACTTACCATGTTGCTAGCACCAAAGGCTCATGGAGCCCCAGGAGACTTTGTGAAATTAAATGGCAGTGGAGGAAAAGGCTGGCGAGCCAAATGGGTGCACAAGGAAGTGTGTCATTTCCTTAAATTCCTCCCACTTCAGAGCTCAGTAAGGTAATATTGCAGAGCTGCAGAAAGATCTGTGCTTTTGAGATATCTGTCTGTGTTCTTGAATCATTTGGCCAAACGCGTGGTCAGCACACCCAGCCTTGTGGGACCCCATCCGCGTTCAGCCATACACAGCCCTTCAGTGCTAGTTCAGTGTGTTCGATGCTTCAGCAAAACCTGCGCTCTGATCTTTACAAGTGCCAAGAAGTCTGTTAAAGCGTTTACATATTGCAACATTAAACGCTTGGTAAATCGCCACATCATTTTGTGCTTTCAGTGTACCCAAATCCACATCATTCATCTTTCTTCTGCAAGGCCAAACCCTGCAAAACTTGCTGAATGCACTTAACTCCAAATTAACACTCTGTAAAAAACAGTTCCTCCCTTCTTCTCATATGCTGTTATATGTAAAATCTACACCCAAAGTTAATTTCTTGCTGACCTTGTGCTGATTAATGCAAATTAAATTACATGCTAATTGCCCCAACTGGTTTGCATGCAGCCCAGAAATCAGTTCTTTTTGCTAGTGGTAAAACACATCTGTGATTTTTTTACACAATGGTTACATTAAGTCATTGTTAGTCTTGCAGCATCTTCAAAAATCAGGTGTTTTTGTAGCACCTTTTAGAAAGCAAGAAAAAAATTACCTAAAAAAAGCATTATTAAGTCCTGATCCAGTCTTGCAGAAACCTCACTTCTGCCTCGTGGGAGGAATTTTATGGCTCGTTCAGAGCTCAAGCTCCAAGATGCATTTTACAAAACCTTGAGCCAGTTTTGTTAAACCCATCACTCCCTAATCCCCTTGTGCTTGTCAGCAGAGTACACAAGCACTTGATTTTGGACATCTGATTAGATAAGGGAGGGGAGAGGGAAGAAAGGAGGAAAACAAGGACTGCTATTTTTGATAGATCCTACAATATGCTTGCAATTCAAGAGAGAACAAGGAACTATTTCAAACAGTGGTACTGGGCAGAGAAGCTCTTAGAAAGGGGCTGTGTATTGTGTTTCAGGGTATCAGCGCTGTTTTGGCACTGAGTCTGAATCCCAGTCATCAGACCTGATACATGATGGTTTGCTGGGGCTCTGGTTGGCAATTGGCATGGGGATCAAATGCAACAGCAGGTAGTGCTAAGCTCTTCAGCAGTCCCTGGAGTGTCTGACATTTACAGTACAAATGCATTTTGCATTTATATCCAGCAGTGGGGATGAAATTTGATTTATGTCATGAGGAAGGTAGGAAAAAAAAAGAACCTCAAACATGGTGTTCTCCAAGAGAACGGTGGTTTCTTCTTCACAGGCTTTGCTGCAGTAAGTAGTCACACTCCACTCCATACTTTATCCCAAAGTCGGTAAACAAGATTATGCCCATTTTATAGAACTGACGACACAGAAAAGTTAAGTGAATTCCCCAAATTTACATATGCGGCATGCGACAGAGCTGAAAACAGATTTTGCTGAGAGAAGAGCAATGCGTTCA
The DNA here is from genome assembly GCA_013400195.1 of Aramus guarauna. Classification (NCBI taxonomy): domain Eukaryota; kingdom Metazoa; phylum Chordata; class Aves; order Gruiformes; family Aramidae; genus Aramus; species Aramus guarauna. The sequence continues at coordinate 1,670,218 of VXBL01008794.1, forward strand.
GATATTACTCCCACCTGAGCACTCAAGTCTAGAGAGGATTTAAGTCCTTTCTGCACCATTCATGGGTACTGCACCTGCTCCCAGCCACAAAAAACATCCTTACCCTGACAACCAAAGATTAGCCCTGGCAGCAAATAGCCCAACTTCCACAGTACCAAAGGCTATAACCATTAGACCACAGAAAGGACAAGGGCGGTTGAACTCACACGCATTGTCATTCCTATTGTAGTCAACCAAAGACTGATCAAGTAGGATGAACTGAAGATGACATATATATATATGGTAACCCTTAACTGACCTGATGCCTAAGAAATGTTCAGTTGTTTGTTTTTTTATAGTCTTTTCCATTATTGTTCCACTCTTACTTGATGGGATTTCTCCCTTTCTTCCCTAATATGCATGTCCCTGTTTGCCCTGATTTTGGTAGCAGACCTCCTTTCTTAGATATTCTTGACTTTGAGCTGTACTACAAGCTGTGGCTGCCAAAATCCCAGGCCCTCTACCCTAGAGATAGTACAATTCACTCGGTTTTAACCATGAGTTCAAAGTCAGTGTTTAGGAAGCTTAATAACCAATACCTGAACACCTAAATCTCCTCAATTCAGAGACGAAAGTGTGACCACCACCAACATGAGTTCTGCTCCACACCACCAACCCTAAGGGGCCTGTGCTGTTGAGTAATAAAAGTATTCCCCCTCTGAAGTCTCTCCTGAGCAGAGATTGTCGTGTCACACTCTGTTAAATTATGTGTGATGGGTCTGTCGTTAGGATTACTCTGTAGAAGAGACAGCTTGGAGGCTGCCAGATTCATTAAACATCTTCAGTGGGACTACATGGGGGCCTTTCACTTACCCTGAACAAACAACAAACACACCCTTTGTGCTCAAGAACAAAGGGAGTTTTTGCACTTTTGTTTGATGTCAGTCACAACTGGAGATTAAAGCTTCTGCTCTGTGGATTTCAAAGTTGTCTCCCCCCTCCAACGCTGCTCCTCTTGCTGTTCACTAGGCACTTCAAAAAGGTTTACAGCTAAAAAACCCCAAACAGAACGATATTAATAACAATCAGCTTGAGAAGCGCTATGCATTTTTGGCATTTGAATGTATGTCACTCGTAGATATGACTGAGGAAACCAAGTGCAGGAGTAACATATGCAGGAACTGTGTTTTTCTTAATCAGTTTGCATCAGGGACTGGAAAACTGGATTTGTAAACAGGAATTTCTGTGTTAAGATCGAAGCATGGTAGGCTCTGACTCACTGCAAAAAGATGTAGCCCAACTGAATCTGGATTTGGGGAAGAATAGTTTCTGTTTTCCTAGCAAAGAATGCAAAAGGGGGAGCTTGTATTAAGCCCACACAAAACCCAAGACATGGCTTCTCTTGCAGTCCCCGCACTCTGATGTGGCTGAGAGATGGATGTTCACTGGTACATGCTACAGATCGCTTGATTTTGGAAGCCTTTTCTGAAATCTGTAGGATATACCACTGTCACCCATCTTTCAGAAAAGGCATCCAAAACTAACAAGATGATGTCTAGAGGAAGGTTACACCTCTTGTCATCTCAGGGACAACCCAACACACATTCTCATGTAACAGGGCACCCTGGCAAGAGTCCACCACCCTTACAGGTCATTTTAGGATATCTAAAGGGAAACAAGGTGAGCTGCTATAAAAGCTGCAAAAATAAGAACAAGTATTGTCCAATTCAGGAAAGAAACAAATCACCATCAGGAAATCAAAAGAGCTCTCTGGAACGTCACCAGGAGCACCCAAACTTAATGCTTCGATTGTGTGGGAACCCATTTCTCCCCTCTGATCTGTAGGGTCTAACAATTTAAGGTCTTATCTGTGAGGCAGAGGTTAGCAACTACCCCTCCTCTCAAAACAGCCTGACTCAATTACATGTAGCTGTTTGGTCCAGCCCAACTCTTCCCGACCTGTGAAGACAAGTTTTTCCTTTGCTTCACTGTCCCCCTCCACACCTTCAGCTACAGAAGTCAATTAGACAGAAAACAGAATATAAACTAAATGAAGTGTCACATTCTGCTACCCAAATCCTTCAGTGCTGTCAAAAGACGGATGGGACCACTCTGAATATAGGAGTCTTCCCTTCAGCCGAGATGTCAAACATCAGATGGCAGAACAGGAAGGTGAGAAGGAGCCACAAGAGTGACTGACTGATGGAAAATGCTTTTCAAAGCAAAGGACGAAGCGTTTCTACAGTTTACCTGTGCAAGATGGTGAACGTTTTAGTGCTGCTGGATGTCAACTCTCTTTGATGGCGGCATGAGTCTGAATTTATGTTTCTTATAATTCTACCATAATCCATCAGTAAGGGAAAAATGCCACTGTTTTCCACCTAAAATAATAGATTTTATGAAACATGGTTTGTTTGTTGTTTTTTTGTTTTGTTTTGTTTTTTTCCTCCCCTCAAATCACCTTTCTGTCCTGCATTTGAACGAGGTGCCTGTTCAGTCTTCTAGATCTTCCTCACACTGATACCACACATCCCATATATTTATTTCTTAGACAGTTGGGTCATATGAATTGGGACACACTTTTAAGCTGATACCAGAGCATGGGTGAAGGGAGACCATATAGAAATGTGCGCAGCAATTTAAAATGTGCCAAATCAGAGATTAATAGAAGCACACATTTGGATTTTATTTCTCATTTAATTAAAGCCCTTTCTGTTCCAGTCATGTTTAGAAGTGTTGAAACTGTGTACAAATTGTGATACTTGGAACTTCTTCTGGGGCCTAATGCAGCTCTTACACAACTCTTTCAAGAAATACCATAGGAAGTTTTATAAATCCAAGCAATTTGGTGATGATTGGGCAAACCCTGTGATTTGAACACGATTTTTGCTTGCCAGTTCTTGCAATGGTCCATCTGATGGCACCCAAGTATCTTATTTAAATAAAGCATCTGGGTTTTCTGATGATGCGATATAAAGAACAGGCTACAAAACATTTTTCAAGTTCTTCATGTCTGACCAGTTAAGAGAAGACCGTAAATTCAACAGTTACTCAGAGGCCCACCTTGCTACACTTGCTTAGTAGTTACAGCATGAAATGATCTAATTATTGCAAGCAGCAGTAAACATGGTTAAATCCTCAATTTTGTGTCAGCGTACTCTCCTTTGGACATAAATTATGCAGAAAGCCTCACCAAAAGTTATGTGCCGATGCTGATTGGTAGCACAGTGCTTTAATGCACAGCAGCCCTATCATTAATATGAGGTTTGTTTTAAATAATGAAACAAAAATGAAAAAGTTTCCCAGAGGGCACAAACCGTAAAGATGTAAAGTTGTAGCATGGGCAAGAAAACAAGTTGTGTAGTTCAGAGCATCTTCATAAGCGTTAAGCAAGCAGCCAGGGGATGTACTCAAGGGCTTTCTATTCCACAGGAGCTTTCCCATTCACTTTTTCAGTGTAGTTTGATATTAGAGTTGATCATGTAGAAGCTCATTGTTACAATCTCAGGCAATGTCACAATATGCAGATCACACATGTGCTGCAGAGTTCTTATTGTACCAAAATATCTTCATCTCCTTATTTCCAGCTCATAAAGCTACAGCAGGAGGAGAAAGGGTAAGATGCTACTTCCAAACGGTTCCATTTCCCCAGAGCAGCTGTTACAGGTATTGCGCTAGGAAATGTGCCTAAACCCAAGTTGCCCACTAATGGCAATCCAGGGAAGACCGATGGCAAGTGAAAGAAAGAAATGAGAATACATGCTACGAGGGTCATATCCTGACAAAGTCAGGATGCAGCGGGGGAGGGCAGACAGATCTGTTAGGAAGGAAACGCTCTCAGATCTCACCATTTAGATGCTTGCTGGGGTGGAAGTACGGCAGTACCAGTAGAGACGTTTTGCAAGAAGAAGTTTTCCAAGACCACAAATGATTTCTCCCATTAGCTTCGTCAGCTGTCATTGCTTCTACCCCACTGCACTGCTGACCCGTGAGCACACGACACTCACACAGAATAGATGAAAGCTGGCACCCAGAACCCAATTCTGCATATCACCAATGCTTGGGTAGCCTTCAAAGCTGGCCAGGTGACGGCCAGAGGGCATCCAACTGCTCTCTGCTTCATCAGCTCTCCTGGCCGAAAAGAAAACTCACCGAGTTTAAGTGCCTGGATGGAGGCACGGTGCAAGGAAATACGTAGACAACAGCACAGCACAGAAAGTCCAGTTCTTGGCCTCTGTGTCAGGCAGAATAAAAGACATCCCATGCTTTTCCAGAGCCTGAAATTCATACACCATGAATCAGCTGGAGGAGTCAAAGAGTTCTGGCCTCAAGGAAAGGGTTATCTAACATTTTGTAATAGTAAAGAATCTATTCCATATTCTGCCCAGCACAGTTCAACTTCACTTCACTGCAAAGTTCTTTGAAGCCCTTGACCTCTACTTTCTGAAACAGAAGAAGAGTAGGAAAACATAACGTTCAAAACAGATTATGATATTCAGCTGCTCCTAGGAAATTCTCTATGCAGCACCAGGAGATCAAATTATTTTCATTATATCATTTGGTCACAAAGAATAGTGACATAATTAGGGAGCTAAATAGCAACAGTTTCCTTCTGGTAAATTTGCTATAGCTAATTTTGTTAATAAGACTGATAATTGTTTTACGCTCATTCAATATGTTAAGTTTACCTAATTCTAAAACCAATCAGAACCTGTAAATTAATTTTTGTTTCATTTCTAAAGGAATCAATGTCATTATTAATCATAAAAGGAGTGCCGAGTCAGAGGATGATAAATCTCCTTTGGGCTTATTTGACTTTCATATTTATGGTTTGGATAAGGTTATTATGAAGGAATTTTCAAGAAATGATTGAGGAGGAAAGGGAGGAGAGTGAGCTAGGAAATACTACGCTTGAATGCTGTGCTACTATTGACTTCAGCAGGATGTATGCAAACAGTTTGACTTCTTTAAGTTCTGCAGACTTAAGCACAGGAAAAATGTTCAAAATAAAACAAACTGCTCAGACTGCCAGGCTACAGAGCCCTAAGATGTACAATTTCCAAACCAATGTGTTCGAGAGTGGATTTACAAGAAAACACAGAGAGGAGAAGATCTGGGGCATAGAACTGATAGGATTTTGCACGCCTGGCACCGGTGGTTTTGCTTTTAAAGCATTAGGAAAACCATTCGCTCAAACTGCAGTTGCCTTTGTTGCATTTCTAGCTGCCCTGCAAAAAAACTTAGAACGTAGCAGCTATTTTAGCTACACTTCTACAACTCAATATATGGTAATGCGGTGAAATGTCCTAGATAAATGTGTCCAATTTTCACAAAGCCAGTGTTGCCCACATCGCTTTTTACATGCTTTGACAGGATAAGGTCAATGCCCATTGGCTGTGCGAGGAACGGAGAATGTCATCGGTGTTGCCATTGTCATAGTAACGTTCAAACTCAGCTTTGGGAGGTGGCAGTCCTTGGCCACCGTGCCGAGGAGCTGCGTGCTCACCCGCTCATCGTTCACTCTGTGTATTAAAAGACAGGACAAACAGTGCTTTCAGTTTAAGTGCACTACTATATTTTACTATTGTCTTGAAGGGGAAAACACGTGGTATGTTATGCTGAGATGTTGGTAATCACAGTCTTTTTCCTAGAACTTATCATGCCTTCTGCTGAACAGGATTTTAATAAAACCTGAAAGCCAAACATGCTTGAATGCGGATCTGAATTCTGCCTGTATCTCCCGTCAGTTACTAAAGTAACCTCCCAAACTTTGAGATCCATGAAGTGTGCAGCAAGATTTCTTCTGTATCCATCCTGTTCGTTGCACCCTGTTGACACAAATCAACAAAACCCAGACACCGCCTCACCACAGTCTGTTACAACTGCCCACCATCAAACACCAAATAAATGTTTTTTCAACATAGATGATGGAACACATTTCACTGATAAAATACACAAAATGTGAACAATTAAACCAGACATAACTTCAATGTAAGTCTTACAAAGGCATCCTTTGTCTTTCCTTGTATCTTTTAGGAGACAAACCTATCAAAGGAAAATATTATGATAATGTATTACCATGCTGAGTTAATTGTCAATTGCAAGTTACTTAAGTGTACTTTAATGATATGTTTAAAGCCTTATTTTCAACTCTAATAGCTATTAATGGTAGGAAGAGAAAATGAAACCAATTTTCCCTAACTTAAAGTGGAGCTCTATTAAGCATAAGTGAACAAAATTCTAAATATAACAAATTCTTTAGGTATTTTAGCTAATGGGAACCCACACTGTCCATATTTCAGTCTAGCTACATACTATTTTACAGGCAGCACTTATGTAAGAACGCACAGTATTGCGTATGTCAGTCTTAGGGAAGTCAGATTCAGTTCTTCAAATGGTATGAAATCATTCCCAGAGACCAAGGTAGCTGAACTGAAGGGAGAATGACATTCCCAAAGGATTAATTCAATATGAAAACCCAGGGAGGCATTAAACTTGGTTTTCAAGGATTCCTGTCTCCATAGATGGACAACAGTTTTTCATAGATAGTTGACCCTATGGACACAAAGCCAAATATAGCGTCAGAATTCCTATTAGCATTCGAAATGTCTACAGTTAAGCTCAAGAAAATATTTTTGAGAGACAGAAATTCCATCCCCAAATAATTTCCATTTACTTCAATTGCTCTCCTGCATTCTTCAACACATATCTACTCCCTCTCCATCCAAATGAGTGAATTTTGCTGGTCTTTTGTGATTTAAAAGAATATTGCAGTCTTGATTCATCTGTTGCCCCATAAGTCAAACAATATGACCAATTTAAGACAGAAAAATCATTAACCTAGCTGGTACCTTCTGTCCTGGAGATGCCATGAGTGTGAACGACTAATTGCAAGGTGTTTGCAGGTTATTCTAGAAAAGACCTTCTTTCCTAACTCATAAATTAAAATAAATAAGAGTGAATCTTTTATGGGAAACAGCGTAGATGACAGCATGACATCTTCCACACTCTTCCATGCTGGGCTTTTAAAGCTAATAATTTTATTATGGTATTTAAGTGTCAAATAATTGTATAATAAAATGCACTGAGAAAAATGTTAGCAATGTGAAAATCAGCCACTGTCCGTCATTACAGGTCCAGTAACTTTCCTTTACACAACAAAAAACCCCCCAGACCAAACCCTGTTCTTTCATTACTGATTTGCTTCTTGCATTAGCACTTCTAAAACAGGTCTATGAAACCTAATTCCTTCCTATTCCATTTTCATTAAGAAAAAAAATTGCAAGTCATCTTCTCTACCTTGGGAGCAAGGTACTCATTAGGAAAAGCTGTTTCACTCAATCATCAGGGTTCAATATGCTTAAATTAAGCTACTCCTAAATCTTACAACTATATACTTCAGCAAAGTCCCTCGAAAGAGGGAGATTTTTAATGCCAGAGATGCTGCAGTGTTAAATCTCCTTTGTGACTATTTTATTGTGCAGGATCCCAGAAATGAGGTGTGAACCTGCCTAATAAGAACCGTGTTCTTGTTTATGGATTTTTAAGGCTGTTTTTTTTTTTTTTTTTTTTTCTTCTTTTATGGCATTTAGAAGCAATCTTCATATAGCATCAGATAAGCTTTATAACCAAATGTCTCTACATCTACACATCTGAAAGAACATATGTTTAGTTGTTTGTTGCCGCCCTCTAAAAAAACAACCTAAATAGAATCGTATGGTAGAGTCACTCTTATTTTTCCACAAAATCTCCCAAAAAGAAGGTAAAATCTCCTGAACCTGAACAATCCTACCACGTGCATGTATAACGGCACATGCTGGAGGCAACGGTGCCTGGAAGAAACAGTAAATAATGAATGTGATTCCTAGAAGTAGGGACATAACCATGTGGGTTTTCTTCTTGGGAATAGGACTCTTGTGCTGACTCTTCTCATATAAAAGAAAGCAACATTCCCGGTATATATACTCCCAGTATTCATTCAGGTGAATGGAACGGATAGTAGTCAAGCACGAGACTTCCAGCATTAGCTCCTAAATTGCCCTCTACTTTGTAAGAAAGAACAAGAATTTGTAACTTGGATGTTCATGTTAAAAAATCTGATCGCTTTGTTAACCAAGCTTTCCAGGTCCATCTACACTCTCACCGGGGTGAGGTTGCAAAAAAATGAGTCAAAACTCAAATGCCCCTTCCCATGGGAGCTTTAATAAAAGGGGACTGATTTATACGATCTCAAGAGAACGCAGAGCTCCCACTCACTGCTGTTATTACCTTTAAGCCCTTGCCAAGGAGCTGCAGATTTTCACTCGTGGAGTGAAAGAACAGAAGAGAGGAAGGAGGAAATTTTATGCTCTGTAAACAAATACTCTACCTGAAGGGGAATAAAAAAAAAGCACAAAAACTGCAGTCAAATATTTACACTTGTGAAGATTCAGGCAAAACATCAAATCAAGCTGCACTGTTAAGAGCCCCGTTTTCTCCCTCTCTATTCTTTCTTCTTTGCATCCTCCTGTATGTGCTCTTCTGCTTCTCCTCTCTGCATCGAGAGCTGCAGCTACAAAGACAGATCTTCTTCAAAGCCAGAGAGATGGAGCTGGTGGCTGGCTGGGGACCCAAGGATGGCCAAAGAGCATCCTTGTGGAAGGGGCTACACCAGCCGTGCTGAACCCTCTGCGAAATCCATTCACATTCCTAAAAACAGATCCAAAATTATGGGGATCCTAGGTCTTTTTTTCCCTGTTTGTATGTTTTAGCAAGTGATTTAAGTATTTGGGAAGCCCCATCATTCCTTTAAAGTAAATACTTTGTAAGATCAGATTGATTTTTTCATTGAATTTTGTTTTGTGTGGAAAATTGATTCCCAAATCTTTGGAGGTACATCAGACTGCATTTCAACTAGACATTTAGCACAGAAAAGGTCTGGAAATAAGATGCCCCAAATACTAGAGTCTTCTGAAGCTCATTCTATACAGTGTCAGTGCGTCTGATAATCACAGTAACACAAACACTTTCCTGCCTGAGTCTTGTGTCTACCACCCAACTTCATAGTAATTGCTCCTCAGCTGAAGAAAAAAATGAAGCAAACAACATCGTTTTATTATTATTTTTAACTCAAAGGCACTAAAATCAATATTTCATGATAACGGTATCAAACAGTTCTTGACAGAGGGTTATACTTCCCTTGACCAAACCAACAACATTATTTTAAAATTGCCAAAAGGATTTCTTCTGGATATGTTTTGGGGAAATAAAAGAGTAAACAAGTATTTTCAGTTGTTTTCCATCACAATCTATTTATTTTCCTTATCACTGCTACTTTTAAAACCATCACCAAATAATTAAAACTCTCAAAAGAATATATTTAGAAGACTGTCACATAAGAAGATGACATCTTACAGAAAGCGACTTCTCTGTATATTCAGCTAATTGATAGTTTCCATACCACCAAGTCTCTCTGTGTGTTTTATTCTGAAACAAAACCTAATTTCGTAATAAGCAGCTAGGGCTAGAAATGAGTTTCAGTGGGTCACACTTAATCCCTTTTCATCTCTCACCAAATCAATCACTTGCTTCAAAAAATACTTAATTGCCAAAACAAAACAATTAGCAATATCAAACAAAGCATTTTCTTTCCACACTCTCCCTCTGGTTCATCAACATTCATCTGCCTGCCTCACAGATTTTCGGATGCTCTGACCATCCACTCCTGTTAAAGATCAATGAAAGCAACAATCACTCAGAAGATCTGAAAAATCAGGCCCAACTGGGCAGCCCTAATTAGTGGATACTTCTGAAATATTGGGTGTTTCAAAAGAGTTTTCACAGGAACCACGTGCTGCACAGTTGCCACACTTAAACAAAATATATATATATATATATATATATATATATTACTTTTTATTTTTTAGGAAAGGAGAAAAGACAGCTTTACCCACATTAGAGAAGTTGGGAATGAAATGGCTATCAGAATGCCGCTCTGGATAGAAGAGCTACAGGCACATCCTGATCTATTTTTTTTGTAACATAATAGATGGGATTTTCCATAGAACACCAACAGGCATAAAAGCAAAAAAGGACCAGTGACAGCAGCTGCCCTACACGGTGCACACAAGTGTTCACAGCAGATATTTTGCCTGAGCCACGTTGCCTGGCCCCGATCTGCATCCTTCCCCCGCAGCATCCTCAGATGCACCTGCAGCAGGAGCAGCTGGTAGCTCAACACCCCAGATTTCTCTTTGCAGAGCTGAATAGCTTGCGAGAAGAAAGGGAGGCCACCTTCCCTCCTCCATCTGCACTGGGGACAAGGTTACTGGATTGCATTTCATCTTGCCTTGAATAAAATCACTCCTAGGAAGGGCACCAGCACAATTTGGGGGTCGCATGGGCAAAATCCTGTGCTCAGGCTTTCCTGTGAGTGCTGCAAAGCAGAAAATCCTTTTCAGCGCTGAGCTATATTATGTATGGGCCTCCTTCCTGCTCACACACATACCCCCTCTATGTTACAAACATCGTATGCAGGGCACTGAACATAGGTGTAAATTATTTCCTACAGCTGCTTTATATTCCAGAGGGACATAAAAAGACTTTAATGTAAAAGATAATCACCCGTCTCATTCCCACACTCGCACGTGTATTATGTGAACAACCTCCTGAGAAAAATGTGTTGTGGATGCTTTATGTCTTGATTCAGCTTTACTCTTACCCTTAAACCAGCTTTACACCAGTGTCAGTGATTTTCTTGGATATATTAGTTTTATTATTGTAGCCCCCATTGGCCCTACTCATGCACAAGGATCACCTCAAAGACCAAAGGGCCTACAATCTTCCTTAATTATATCAGTATAAATGAGATCAGAATTTGGTTCTGCTGCTTCATTTCCCAGCACAGAGTTAGTGTCAGTTTAGGTAACTTTTCAAGCAAGTGATTCTTCTGCAATGAAATTCAATGGACTTATTTAAGTCCAATAGATTTTAATATTATACCTTCAAGAAAGGAGCAAGTCTTTTTCTTCAGAGGTGTTTTATTTTGTGGTAAATGGGCTGCCACAGATCAATTACAGCAACGTAATCAATGCAATCTTTTCACCTTCTCTGGAAAAATAAACCAAACATCTCCCTCCCTGAAAGCTCAGTTCCTCAACACAACCCCCTGAATTTATGTTCCCTCAATTATTCAAAGTTTATCCAAGTATCCAGAGACTTCACTATCCATGAAACCTAAGGGAAATTATACAGTGATTGACTTCATAGTTATTGCAATTTGACATTGTGCATTTCAATCTCCAGGGTCTCAATTCTTCCTTGAATTACACAGATTAAGTATAATGGCACTAATGAAATCACTGTCAGTTTATAGAGGTGTAAAATTGAGAAGAGATTCTGCCCCAGAACTTAAGCAGTACAAAGACATGACCCTATCGACAGAGGCTGTCTCCTTCTGTACGCTATTTTTATTTCATAGACTAAATTGCTTTCAAATGCACAAACTCTGTTTTTAATTTTACTTATTTAGATGGATCTAAACATTTAGGTTGTAAAGAGAGATTTGTATCATTAAATAATCTCCGATTGCTTAAAATGAGATTGAGAAGATGCATTAGATCTTTTGAAGCTATTCTTAAATGAAATAAGAGCAATATATGTAATGCATCATCACACCTTATGGTTTATATAATACAGCTACTCATTATTTCAGATTTTCTTGAAGTTAAAGAACAAAAAAAATCCAGTCAGTCTCCCCTTTTTACTACCCACCTTAATTGCTTAATACTTTCAATAGTCATTCCCTAGATCTTCTCATTCGTACCTGTAGCAATGAAGAGCAAGGCAGCCTGTATTAATCTCATTCAGGCATCACTTACTGCCACTTATATAATTGCATTCTAGACAAGCAAGAGGGTTTTGGAGTCTGAAAGTCATCAATATCTCATTTTTATCTGTGCTCCAGACACGAGGAGCATCACTATGCCGGGCTAAGAATAAAACCAGCATTAGAAATAACAATTTGGCCTTTGGTCTGTTACAAACCCTTCTCTACTGCAAGGTCTGATTTTCGCTGTAACTCTAAAAATAGGTCCGTGAAGCATGAACCCCAACTAGAGAGCTGCAAAACTCCCCCAGCTCACCCCAGAATAGCTAATGCGGATTACTGCAGGTAGGTTAGGAGTAAATCCAGCACCAACAGAGTGCAATTCCAGCACAGTCACAGCCGCATTTGTTTACTACATCTCTCTCTGCATTCCAAGGAAAACGACACAATAGAGTTCCTAAAATTATCAAAAAACTTAATACTTGAAAAACTAGCAAGCGAGGGAGCAGTCCCATGTGTTATGACTGACTTAGTAAAGCCTTGCTTTCCCCTGATGCGTGTTGACTTCACTCACTATGTTGTACTCCCCAGGCTTTGATCCTGACAGCATCTCTCAGAACCAGGCTCCCTAATTTTACCAGATGGGTGCATACATTCATCTTCAAACTGTTGATAAAGTACATGGCTTGTCTGAATCCCATCTTAGATCTGTGACTTCTTTGTAGGGCAGGTTCATCATATAATCATGCAAAGCACCTTAGAAACGGTGTTTTGAAGAAAGGTATTTTAATAATTAATTCTGTCTATATAAGTCTCCTACATCACTTGTAAAATCAGTGTATTAATTAGCGCTGTTTGTGGCAGTTTTACAGGAACAACAGCTTTCTCCCCCCGGCCCCGCTCTCTCATGACGTGTGCTAGTAGGAAAGCCTCATGGTTCTGCACATCCCTCTCTCCTCTGACTGCACTCCCAGGACAGGTAACAATTTTCTTTTAGAAAACCACCGCATTGGAAAAGCAATGCGATGAATTTTCAATGCTCAATTAATAATTGGTAAAGATTCACCAGGGTTTAGTCATATTCTTCTTATGCCTACACCTGCATCTCTCCCCAAGACAGTAAGAGTCACCTGAAAGACACTGTTACAATATAAACTGGTTAGTAGCTAAATCAAAAATAGCTTTTATTAACTGTCATTTCAGAAGGATACCATTTCAGCCGCAAGGACCCTTATGTTTATGAACGTACTACAAAACCCTGAAACAATTTATGTTTATTTATGTCCAGAAGTTGCTATAAATTAAAAAAAAAAAAAAACACAAAAAACCCCAACCCAACTTCTAAGACATAACAGTGCAACTGCTTTTCTCCAGCAGCCTTCAAAATTCCCCAGCTTTTTAATTGAAGATGCTTTTTTGTCTGGGTTGGATTTTTTTTAAGCTGTATATACAATTATCTCTGTGGAGTGGCACAAATGCAAGAGAAAGAAGTTGAAGGCAAAATGTTTGCTCAGTTCAAACAGCATCACATGATGCTACATTCAGGATGGCATGCCTTTGAAAAGGCACCATCAAAAATCTGAAGGCTTCAGTATATTCCTCATCTAATATCTGTTTTGGATAGGACTTACAAAAGACATTCTGTGCTTTGATCAGGGAGATATATTTAGAAAGGACTACACGAGCCAAATGATTTTTCCAACAGATTCATGCCTTGTTTTCTGTCCACTGACTATCCAAATCGGTCCCTGGATGGTGATAAATGATGGCACTTGCTTTAAAAAGCAGAAAAAAAAAAGCACAGCCCATCACTAATCAGATAAACCACAAGATATTATTTATACTGAGGATATACTATTTTCACATAACTTCAGAGGCCTCGGTTTCTCAAAACACTGCGCTCATCCCTAAAGTCAGCGAGACTTAAACAAATGCTGACATGCTTTGCAGAAACATGGCCTTGAACCAATATTTAAATTTAAAAAGAAGTACAGAAGACGCAAGGCACCCTTTGAGTTTTATTCCTACTTAACGGACAGACAAGCAGAGAAATAGAAAAGATACAAGATCGGAACGTGCAAGGCGTTGCGAATACAAACCAGAGGATCTGATTCCAACATCTTTTGCAATACTACTGGGCTACACTAATTTTTACAAAAAAAAAAAAAAAAAAAAAAAAAAAAAAAAAAAAAAA
>VXBL01008794.1:1684205-1726900 GCA_013400195.1 Aramus guarauna
AAAAAAAAAAAAAAAAAAGACAATAGATAAATCTATTACAGTAAACAATGAATTTTCTCACACTGCAATGATTGGAAGATGATCCTCAAAGAAATCAAAAGACTACGTCTTACATTTTTAATCAAATGATACGTGGTCGAGCTACCATGTTATCCTGTTCCCTGTTACCTGAAATTTTGCAGAATGTCCTGACTGCCGGAGTTCTTGCTGTCTGCACTTACATTCCTGCCTGTTGCAGCATAGAAGGAGGAATTTCAATATGCCGGCATGATGAGAAGGTGGTCATCTCAGATAGGGTCTTCAGAGAAGTCAATGTTGGCTTCTGCTCAATGGGATGTTAAAATTTCCTATCTACTTCAATGCCAACAGAATTAAACTTGGTTTAAAAGAGTATTGCAGAGACCTGGTTCAGGCCATGGATCTTTGGATGTCTTTTTATTTTGCTGTCTCTCCTAAGTCTTTTAATCCCATGAATTCCTATAAAGACAGCTTTAAAAGTTTTCAGGTTTGGTTTTGTTTGATTTTTTTTTAAACCTTACGTTTTTATAACTGTACTTAGTAAAACAAACAAGCCCGTAGAAACTTGTCTAAACAACACATTAAAACACAGGCCAGAAGTGTAAAAGGGAATTAACAAATATTACCAGAAAGAAAAATTGAAATTTTCCAAGTCTGTGTTGCAAGAAAAATTGAGAGTAATTTCACACCATATCTGGCACTGAAGAATGGCAGTGATTGATATATATATAAAAAAAACAACCTTCAGTTACTTTGAAAATCAGATTATTTTTAAAATTATTTCTAATATTTACATTAATTTCTTGGCACACGGAAATCACCTGAACTATTTATTTTAGTGGAGCACCAACACTTTAGAGCAGCCTGAGGATGTGACAGGTACGAGGTCTATTATTTCACTTGGATTTAACCAGATAGAACAGCTTTCAAAGTACATTACTGATAAGGGATGGCTTGATACGAAGAGCCTAACTTTATTAGAGGCTCAGCTGATTCAGAGGCCCTGAAATAAGGTAGCTGAAAATCCCTCCAGTTCTTTGATAGCTTCAACGCTGTATAAGAACAGGAGACCAATGAGATGCTGATAAATAACAACCAGCATTAGAGGAAGGAAATCAGTTATGTACGTAGTCACAAGCAGAATTTCCAGCTTTTGAATACGAGGATATTAACTTTCTAAACCTAGGCAGATTTGAAAGCCCAAAGCAAGGAAAATTTAAATATTTACAAGCGCTGTAATCTCAATATAGTATTAAAAAAGGAACAGGTCACTCCCTGTTTGTCTCAAGCATTTCCAAGCTTTTACGACCGACCAGCCGAGAAGTTTCTCACCTTGCCGTCTTCACCACGCGTGCTGTGAAGCTCAATTGGGTATGGTTTTAAATAGTTCCCACCTTTAACAATCAAAACTCCGAAGACCCATTAAACTGATGAAGTTAAAGACGACAACCTTAACTGTGAAACATTAAAAAAAAAAAAAAGTTGCACTCTTGACTAAAGCAGACAGAATTACTTACAAGGAAGGCTAATCCATTCGACCTGCTAAAGCTATATTTCACATCTGATTAAAAACGTGCCACTCTAAGTACACAGAAGAGGCTGGAGCACGACGGAGTTGGGCCACTCGTGCTCTAGCCAATATTTTCTGTGAACTTGCGGGGAACTGGCAGAAACATTAATCTTCTTTCCATCCCCTCTCTCCCCCCATTAAATCCACCGCTAGGAAAACACTCTCTCGTGAAGCCCGTGGGGAAGATGTCCCTGCTGAGACAGGATAAAAGACTCTTACACGACTCTTACTAGCCTGTACGGGTCCATCAGTGGCTCATATCCAGGAAAGCAATCTTATAGTCTGTTGATCTGTGAAAGAGCCCTCTACAGATTGTGAGCGATGAGCGTGCCCCGTCTACTTCCGTTATAAACACACCTTTGCAAAATAAACACGCTACTGGCTTTTTGTGGCTGTAGTTTAGTAGATTTCGTTATCACTGCGATCACAGAGAGGTAAAAAGATAAAAAGGACTGTGGAGAAAAAAATAGATCATCTTTTTTTTATGCCGTGTACATTCTTAATTCTCTTTTCAATCCCCCGGTGTTGTAGGACGCTAAATGCACTGGAAATTTAAATTGGCATCCAGCATCCAAATCACTGAAAGAAGAAGTGCAGCAGACTAGAAAATGAAAGAAGCCAAAAGGCAAAAAAGTCTAAGCTCAGCTGCTGGCGTACTTCCCCTTTCTCTCCCCCTGTTTTGCAAGTCACACTATTTTCTAATTTGCAAGGAAAGAAATTAACCTGTAACAGAATGTCACAGTCTCTGCCACACAACAGGGCTTTATAGCATTTGAGCCTCAGTAAAAATTAATCCTAACTTGTAAATAAGAAGTGGATTCTCTTAATGATATAATGGGGCCAGCTCCTTTTCTTGAATTAAGTCGCCTGAGCAATGGAACCTATTTTGCAACCACTAAAGAAACTTTTCCCAACGCTTGAAATAGTGGTGGTTTTTTTTTCTTTTATTAACAGAGTGCATCTGGGCCACTTCGTAATTTAACCCCTTGTTGCATTTCCAAGGGTTCACATCCTTTAATCTGGTCTAGTAGTAGATGCGTTTATTTCTGGATAGTGTTGCCTTGAACAGAAAATGGCAGTCATCAGTGTATCTTTAGAATAGAGGGTGCATCTCAAAATCAAGACAAGTTTTACATTTATTGGGCCTACATTGGCAATGTCAAAAAAAGAAGCCAAAATCTCCGTAAACGGAGATTGCCTGAGAGATAATCCACCTAGTTTGAAATGGACTTGGTAAGACACTTTGAAAACACAAATTGCATATATGCACCTTTTTGCCTGAAATGCCTTCAGTCTGATGCTTCTCTGAGCAGGTAAGATTCTGCCATTATATACGTGTTTATTTCTTAATGACGCCGGGAATTCGTAGGACTAGGTACAACACCCCCCTAACATCTGCTTGCAATATCCAAACCATACTAAAAAAGCAACAAACCCCCCCCAAACCCTGGCACCAGAGGACAAAATTCAAATGAAATTCAAATCTCATGGTTATCCTGAGCTACTTCAGGAGAACACTAAATTTTGGCAGGTTCTCAGAGCCGGAACAATCTAGCCTAGGGCAGAATCATCCTCAGCTTCATCCTGTTATTTAATTAGGCAAACATTAACAATGGGACCAAGGAAAGCAGCATTTTGGGAATCTCAAATATGTAAACCATATCAGAACTGCAAAGATCTCTGTTGCAGGGCTTCACAATACAACTAGAAGAATAAAGCCTTTCTATGATGCTACACGGAAAAAAGCCAACCTATGAGAACTTCTTTTGTGTATGTCTCTCATGTTTAATAATTGTTCGAGGATCTCTTTGATATAAAATTATCTTCTGCTGAAGGGATCAACGACACAGAAATGGGGCAAATTTCATGAAACTAATCCTGAGATCTAGCCCTTTTGGAGTTGTATGTTTTTTTTTC
Organism: Aramus guarauna; assembly: GCA_013400195.1. NCBI lineage: Eukaryota > Metazoa > Chordata > Aves > Gruiformes > Aramidae > Aramus > Aramus guarauna. The sequence continues at coordinate 1,687,711 of VXBL01008794.1, forward strand.
TCTACTGTCCACTGCAAAGGTCTTGATTCCAGAATGTAGTCTCTCAAAAAGTTAAGACCTCTCCTTTCTTGTATGAAAGAATCAAATTGTTGTGTTTCATCTATGACATTCTGTGAGCAAAAGATAGGTTTTTCAGAAGTACTTGGGTTGCTAAATCTTCTGGGAGCCAGAAATTTATTGGTAGTGACTGGGATACGAGCCCCTAAATGCTTAAATGTTTTTTCTGCTATAAAACTAAGTTGTTTTGAAAACTACTAAATCCAGTGCTTCCCTTTCCTTCTGTGAAATGTAATTGCTACAGGCTCACTGAAGAGAGGATATTTACTGGGCCGCAGTTCAGTAAAGCTTATCTGCACAAACACACAGGTAAATTAAGGCGGTTTGACTTGGAAAAGAAATACCACATTTCAGTGTAAGCATCTTTTAAAAGCTCTTTCGTCATTACGCTTACAAATAGAAGACACAGTGCAACACTGCAGGATGAAGTCACTCGAAGCAGTGTTTTATTTTGAAGGTTTGGCAAACTAACAAAACAACGCAAAGAGAAACTAAGGAGCAAAATGGCGGAGGGGGAAATTATGCATTTTGATTTGCAGCAGTTCTTCTGATGGGATAAATTCAGCTGTCCACATCCTATTCTTATATTTTTTAATTTTAGACGAGTGAGTAAAGAGGGAAGTTTTGCATCCTGCTCTGATTGATCTTACACCACTTGCATTCACCGTATCAACAGGTAAAGTTTCATCAATACATGCTATCAGACAAAAGATAACCCTGTGTATCCCCCAATCTACTTAGACTGCATTTATAAAAACCTAACATCATCACTTATCCATACACACTGTATTGCAATACCTGAGATATTATTGGGTCTTTTTATGTAGCTTTTGTTACTCAACGATCATTTTCCTCTAGCTTGTAAAGATTATCTATGCGTTCATATTCCATAATTCTATCTTTCAGAGCTATAAGGAGTTTAATTTTGATTTCTTTGAAACCAACTTCATGAAAACTGTTTGACCATAAAAGCTAATTAGTAAAGACTCTCAGTGTTAATCATGTGCAATCGATTATAGCTGAAGGATGCAAAAAGACCATTTCTTCCATAATAACTGCTGCATTTCATCATCTTAAGCTACACAGCAATGCAAAGGTAATGACTTTTTTATTTTATCTTTTTATGATGGGACTCATCAATACGACTATCCATTTTCATTTTTTTTCTAACATCTGCTTGCATTATCCAAGCAAAGTCTCTGGAGAATCATACAATCATTTTCAGATGCTAGCACACTGAAAATGAGGATTTTGAGATCCCAAGAAGCTTTAATGTCATGCAGCCTAATAATACAAACGTTAGCTCTGCCTTTGACTCGTTCACATTACAGGCAGTTAAAAAGACCCGCTAAGAATGGTGCAAGACAAAGCCGTTGGCTCCATTCTCTGAGGCAAGGGAACTTCTGTACTCTACTACACGGGTGGCCTCTCAGCAGAAAAGCTGCTTTGCTTTATTTGTGCCAGACCGACGAACCAAGTTTCTAGGAACATTCAAGGAAGAAAAGCCTAAGTAGAGCACCTGATATAACTCACATCCTCGGGGACAAACAATTTGAGAGCAGGTAATGGCAATATGATTCCTGGCTGACTTACCCGGAAAGAAAAAACAAAGAATAATGTTGTATCGATCACAATCCTTCTGTGGCTTGTATGGCCCTTGGTGACTTAAGGAACTAACATCATCTAACTACCTTTCTCATTCATAAAGACGAGAGGAGTCCAAATCTGCAAACTTCAGTGGCTACCTTAATACTGGGTAGAGAAAATTCTGAGAAGCTTCACTAACCATCATGCAATTCATATGTTGCTTGCAATCAATTTTTTTTTTTTTTATTGCTTGATATTTGCAAAGTACCAGCAGTGTTCTGCACCAGCAGGTAAAGGCATGAAGAAAAGTTTCTTGTCACAAAGAGATTGCCATTTAGATACGCTGTGTACTGACAAAGGAGAGTGTAATGGGAAGCAAAGAGTGAGCAGAGTAATTGAATGATGCATTTAAGCATACATTTTGTTATCTCTGTGGGGTTTTATGTTTGTTTTCTTCTTGACTTATTGAATTCGGTGTTCATACTTTTCAATCATTCATTAGCTAAACAGTTCTCTTGTGGGTTGCCTAGATTAGGAAATGAGGACTGGGACAAGCTAAAACCAAGCAAAAAGGTGGTATTTCGTTAAGCAGAGGCAGCTCACATCACTTCTGGAACACCTCTTGGTACTTACTAGTTAGCATTTACCAGAGAGCTGCCTGATGGAGGCTATACTCCGCAGAATTAGTTTATTCTTAACACCAGTCAGTGAAGCCTTTACAGACAAGATGGTTTGCTGCAGACTCTGCAAGTTGGGCAGCCAAAACTCAGGCAACCAAATCATTGGGATTTGGAACATAAAAAGAATTTAGGCAGAATCTGTCTAATTAACGTGACAGATCATGGAAAACGGGTGATCTTTTTAGCATCTGTCAGTCCAATAGAAGTTATTCTGTGAGACAGCATAATGGAAAGGATTTATGGAAGGATTTATTTTTTTTCCTCCCCATAAAGAGTCCTGGGGCAAGCTGGTACAAACTATTTCATATGACTTTAGATCTCTTCAGAGAAGGTGTCCACACCTGAACCCGTAACTCAGATTCTCTGTGTAGTAAAGCCTGGTTTTCCCCATTGAAGCAATGGAAGCAATCCATAAAACCTGTTTTAAACAGATACCTTGGGAAAAGTTATTTGGAAAAGTACCTGCTTTTCTCTACTGACCATAAGGAAAGCACTGAATGGCCAGCCCCGATGAGGACGTCTGCAGAGTTGATACCAATATGCAATGACAACATGTTGTTTAAGATTCATCTAAAGTCTTGATCAATACTTCTTGGGAAACATGGATCATCAAATGTTACAAGCCTAACAAATGCCAAATCTGCATGGATCCTTTCCAGTGGAGGTATCTGTCACTTCTTTAGCAAGTATCCACTAGGAACCTAGTGATGAGTCGATATTCGGAATATGCAAAGTTAAGAAAACAGGTAAAATTAAATGCACATAAAACATTTAGAAAATTTCCAGTATTTAAAGTGGGTAAATTTACAGGTAGACTTTTTGTGATGCTACCCTCATTTGAAGGTAGTTAACAGTAAAATGAAGAAGTTGAGCATGCAGAGCTAAGATTATGGGACTGTCTCCCAGCTAGGTCAAGAAAACATTTACAAGAGTGATTTTATCCCATTTTATCACAACAATGTAAGTAAAACTTCTTCCTAGCAAGGCAAGCAAAGATTGGTTGCTGTATGGCACTTTTGTTCAATACGAAATGCAGAAAAAATTCTATCAAGAAATCTTACAGGTATATCCTTAATTAGCCGGTAAGTTGTGCTTGTGACTATGGATATTATAATCTCTTGGGGCAATAATTACATCTACCTATGTGCTTGTCCCTTGCTGGGAATAAAAATATCCCAACCTATCAACCTGACTCCAGTTGTTTTTCACAACCCCATTATTGGAATATTCTTGCTAATGAAAATAAAATCTAAATTCTAAAAATACAACCACAGTGTACATTCAGGGTCTCCAAAACCAGACTGAGATCTTGTTAGTCAATATTATTCCTTCCTGTTGGAGCAGAATTCTGAATATTTCTTACGTCTTCAGAAATGTCAGCTCAGGTTCAGTTCTGACTTTTAAACACCAACGATGCCCAAGCTACCTTTTCACATTACATTCAAGATGCAAGAAGTTTTTAGGACAATACAGGTGATTTAGATACAGCTTAAAATGGAAGACGATGAAGTCACCTACATTTATATTCAATGCTGATGTAAACCACAGCATGTAGCATTTCCAGTTGCTACACACAAATTTGTCTGGACATCTGGTGGACTCTTCTGGCCGTACTTTGTTTCAGGGGCCAATTATAACCGGCAAGGTGACTGTCATCTTACACAAAGAGGTGCTAACTAGTGCATTAGACTGTATAGGTGGAAAAACAAATTTTAAAAAAAAGATTCTTACACACTTTTAGATTCATATTTAGGATAACAGTGTCCTTTCAACTATCCTTGCAACATGCTATTTTAGCTACATCAGAAGTAAATCAGAAACCGCAGCTATCGGAACAAGCTTATCCAACAGGTTCGGGGCCTCTTCTTGGAGAATCCTTTTAATTAAGTGTGGGGGATTTTTTTTAATCTCGTTTCATAACACTTTGTTTTTTTTATGAAAAGGAAAAACATAACTTGCAAAACAAGTATCCCACATTCTGAAAGATCTTTTTGGAACATATGGTCTTATCCTTCAGATATTATGAGTTCTCTTGACATGGGCTGTGACAATCAAGTTGCATATGAAGTACTGCTATATTATAATTACTCAGTTATGCCAGGCTTTTCAACAAAACTTTCCCAGAAGTTCCTGTCACTCAATTTTGAATGTGCATTCAGAGATTTGAAGCTTTAATGAGTCTTGATCGAGTTAAGTGAAGGCCCCACCCAGCCTGTGAAGGCAATCTCTGCTAGCTATGCCGAGTGTCTTGGCAATAGTTAGCTGCAGGCGATGAATACCAAGTCTCGGGCAACTTCCAGAGAATTCAGAAAGCTTTAAACTAGAAGCAAAGTCACCCATGAAAATGGCATCAACACATTCGTATCTCCTGGGAACAGATGGATCCATCGCATAAAGCTTTGTGAAATGAGAAACGAGCCACTCTGGAAGCATCGTACCATATTACAAAGTCTGCTTGCATTTCCTCAACACCCTCCTATAAAAAGCCTCATTATTGACATTATGTTAATATATTTCATGGGGGTCACCTGATAGTCTCTTAACTTAATAATGGAGTGAATTTGGCTGGTGTATTAGCTGGTGCCCATGTGAGTTGCATTTTAAATCTAAATCTGAATTTAGTCTGGATGGAATTTGTATCTCTTCCAGATCAATTCTGTACAACTGCACATCCCGTATTTTAAAGAGCTGTGCCCAGTCACTTTTCAGTGAAGTGCACAGTTTCTGATTTTGTCAGCTCTCAATGCCATTTCTTTTCTAAAATCCAAAGCTTCCTTTCCCAAGGATGCATAGAAAAAGTAAATTTACAGTGATAAGCTCTGACAGCTCACTTCAGCACAGCAAACAGAACTACATAAAGCCTATACATCACCCTAGTGAAATGTAAATACAGTTTAGGGCTGGGCATATTCAGAATATGCCTCTGTTCACAGACTACGCCCTGGCCCATGGACTGTAGCTGCAGAAAAGTGCAAACTTTTCGGCCACCCACATCATCGCAGACATCATCGCAGCAAGCTGGATCCACAGAAGGGAGCTCTTCATGGGTCAGCAGCCTCCAAACCTCCCGCTCCACAAGATGCAAGTAGATCCTCTGAACGCACCAGGCAGATTAGCACAGAAATAATTCCAGTCTGTGGCCAGATATTCATTCTGGGGACCTGCCAGACTTTCCACTCAACCAATCCATTTTTAAAGACAGCGTCTTATTAGCGCCTTACAGTTCTTGAATTACTTTGCTGAGTCTTTCTAATGAGACAGCAATCTGTCCAAGGGTATTACGAGAAGTAAATGGTAGACCTTTACTTTCTGATTTGATTACACAGGTGTATTCAAAGGTTAGGGGGATGACAGCAGACTGGAACCCAGGAAAACTTACATGGAGCAGTTGTAAGCTACAATACAGGCAGGAACAGTCTTGCAAAAACTGGCTTTTTGGCTTTGCAGAGAATGACGATCTTCTCTTCTACCTCCCCTAACAGCTACTAGTCACAGTACACTCACTTTCCCCTTTGAGTGAACCCAAGTATAACCTTCAGCCCTACATATAGAAATTTCCATATTCATGCCCAATCTAAACAAACTCAAAACATCTGCATCCGCTCTTTTTCTCCCATTTACATCTTACTGACCTCTAATTAAACAAGTTCAGCAAGGTGCAATTTTTAAATGCATTTTTCTAGTTCTGCTTCCCAACATGCAAGCGATATCAAGAAATGTCAGTGGCTTACTCCTAGAAAGATAATTAAATATATTTTACTAGCCAAAATGTATTCATTAACCTCTAATGCTCAAAAACACACAACACATTCTCACTTTACCATAGTCTTCAATCCATTGGCCTAACTTGTGTGGTTTGTCAAATGGTACCATGGAGTGGGACATGTACATCGCTATGGTTCTCCCTGCCATGTGTTACTTCAACAAAATGAGAATTGTAATTCCAGTCTCACTAAGATGATAGCAAGGACAACAGTGAAGTTTTTCCACCATAACTTCACCTGTCTCCAACATGGAGTTTTCCATGGGAACCCTGTTGCATAGGTGCCCTTCAAGCCAGCAGTGAGAACAGACAGGAATGATTCATCTCACTCCAATATGGATCTGTAAAGGACCGTGGGATGAATCCCTTCACCTGAGAAGGTGGAGAACTGTTTTAAAGCCAAGTGGGAATAACACAAACACTAGCAATGAGTCATGCAAGCAGGGAACCACATGGAAACTCAACATGTTTCCAATGGAAATGAGGGTGTTTGAATTTTCACTTCCTCACCCAAAAGTTTAGATTTTATATTTAAATCTTTTATAACATGCATTTCTATTCTTTTTTTTTTCTTTTTCTGTGAACACTTCCCATAGAAAAACATGTTCAGAAACCTCCATTCATAGATGCTCTGCAAAGCAAAAAAAGCACCTTCAATGGCAATCACTTTACATGAAGCAGAAGAGAAAGAATACACTGAAACAGAGAAGCTTCTACTAGAAAAGCATGAGCAGTACCTTAGCTTTCACCCCTCATGTACAGTTTGGGTTCATAAGGTTCAAGAGCTGCGTCCTGCCTGCATGGGTTCTGCACTTTGGTGATACCCATGAACCTGCCTGAGCTGCTGCTGGTTGGCGAGATGGTTGGGAGCCACGCAAGAGCATCCCAATCGCCCAATGGCCTCCATGAGGCATAGCATGCGGCTGGGCTCCTTTGATCTGGGGATGTAGGTGATTTGTGAAAAAAGACCATAAATCATTCACAGCTGGCAATTTTCCTCTATCATCAAAAGTGCATTCAACGTGTAAAAATTAAAGGTGCTTTATTTCTACTTATTTTTTGCCTTTCAGTGTAGAACTATGAAACGTGTCCCCAGCCGTATCCAGTAAACTCCTGTCAGCTGAGCTCTATCATGTGGCTGTGGTCCTTTCCCCCCGATCATGGGACTGCAAGTCAAAGGTTATAGTATTAATCCATGCAACCTCTACCCAAACCTGTAAGATTCACACAAGCTCTTGAAGAAAGAAATCACTCCAAAGCAAAAGAAAACTCTCTGTGCTGCATCCCTTTGATGCCCTCCATCAATCCGGCAACATTTAGATGATAACATATTGCGTGCAGGCACAAAAGAACATACTTTAAATAGTAGTCTTGTTACAAATTTGTAAACATAGCTAAGCAGCAGTAATACCTCCCTTCATGCTCGCTTTTGGAACAGCTGCTGTCACTGTTGCAGACCATCTGCAGATAGGAAGGTATCTTAGCAAATACCTCCAAAATCCCCCTGCTTAATGAGTAGGTAAGGAATGACAATCAAAAGCAGAGCTGCAGCAAGAGATGCTTCTGTTTCTGTGCTCCCACACTTCTATCTCTTAGGACTAACTTCAAGCTTTTGTTGATGAATTGGACCTGGGTTGGTTGAAGTTGAACCACTGAAGTCAACGTTGCTGAGAACTGCCCTGACACTTGTGAAAGCATTTCCATAAGCACCAGAGGCATGCAGTCTAGCTCAACCACTCTCTATTCTTTAAAATAGGTTGGGTTTTATTTTTAAATATAAAGATCAGTCATTTGCTTCATCTGATGATTGCTCTCAGAAGATTTACATTCACCACTTGGCATATTACTGAGATTTCCTGAATTTGGAAACAAAGTTCATCCTCTGGATTTTGATGCAGGGCAAGACACCCCAAAGGCTTCATGGGGAATTGGGCGCAGACGAGCTCAAGGAAAGGAAAGGGATGGGGTGTGTAGAGAACTGCTTGTTGTATGGGCAGCAGGAGGCAGCTCCACGCGTGGGAGGTGAGAGAAGGCAGCGCGCTGGGAGTGGGAGAAGGCTACAAAGAAAGTCAGCTCTGAGAGAGGAGAGTGAGGAACATAAGGAGTATCACAGTGTGTGGGATGAGATGAGAACAGAGATGTAGGTTTTTAGAGAACTTTAAAACAATTATAGGTTTTTACCATGGGAGGTTCTGTTTGACTAGATCAGAGTGCTTGCTTCCTTGTTACGTGCCTGGAATTGAAGCTTTCTTTGAAAGAGCTTGCTAACACTATTTCATACTTTCAATTAACATTTTATTTAAATGCTTTAAGATAGTTTCTAGATATATTAAAGCCTTACTGATGAAATCTTGAATATAATTTACATATCTAAGTCACATTTGCATTCAATAACAAGACAGCTTTCCAGTATGGAGCACGCCATCAATAGTCCCCCTTTACTAGCATCTTGCTGAAGTTCCCTAGCTGCAGCGTTGACCTCAAAAGGCTACAGATTTAGATGAAAGAAAGGAGACGGTGATATCGTCGATGATCAGGTATCTTTTCCAAATTTTAGTTCAATATGTTGCAGAGTACCATTTTAATGTGTACATCGTTTAGCTACCACTTGGACATAACTTCAGGAGTTTTATGAGAGACACAAGTCTATTTTTTAATTTAATATTCTTTTCTGTTAAAAAGAAAGGGAGAAAGTGTTCATACCCTTCCTACAAAATAGCACAAAGTGTCAGCATCTTTCCACAGTACATCTGCACGCTTCCCTGGGGGATTTTCCATTATAAAATCATATCTCAGTTATCAAGTCTCAGCACCATAAAGCACATATGGAATATGTGATAAAAGCTCTTTTTTTTTTTTTTCCCCCAATCAGGAAATACCAGTAAGAGGGACTGTTGGTTGGAGCAGATTTCTTTTGGAAAGCACATTTTGAGAATTTCTGCATGTAAGGAAGACTAAAAAACACAGTGAGAGAAGCAAGAGATGACTGATGCATGGCATGCCTGAGAGAAGCAGCCCACTGGTGAGCGTTGCGCAGGCAGTACTGGACGCAGAAATATCATGTGCAACTGTTTCTAGTTATTCTGAGAGATTCTTATATGGGCAGAATAATACCAAAGATGGGCTTGGTGGAGATTTTGGCCTTTTGTTTTGTTTTGTGTGTCTTTTGCTTTGGACAGTTTGATTTTTCTTATATTAGACTTGATGCTTCACAATAAGTCTTATAAGGTCAGAAGAGACCAGCTTTGGTGCATGCAGAATACTGGGAAAGAAAAAAAAAAAAAAGGAATCTGGGGGCTTTCCTCATTTATTGCTAATTCTTATTTCCTTATTTATTTATATTGAACTCTAACCATAATTCTTAAATCTGTGCCTTGTCTCACAGAATGATGTTAATCCAAAGTGGAATTTACCAAAGGAAACATGGTTTTGGTTTTGGTTCATCTGAAGAAAGCATCACAGCTCAAAGTCAGAAGAAAACCAGACATCTGTATCTCTTGAAATGTAGAATATCAGGAATTATAAAAGCCCTAAAAACCAGAGAAAACAAGGATATAAAGCATCTTCTGCGAAAGAGGTTGGGGTAAGGGCTGAGAAGATTTTCCTGCAGATATTTCTTTCCATAGCTGCCTCTTCTCAGCTCTGCCAGTCTGTCGTTCAAAGCACCCGCTAGATAACACCAGGGCAAGAGACGAACCACTGGCGTCCTCCTGAACAACAACTCTAACGTTGCTGTAAAGATAAACACCTCCTGCCACATGTTTTCTATTATCCAGAACCCACTACCAAGGCCCCACAGCATTCCCCAAGTTAATAAAAAAATCACCTATTTAAGATCAAAATCTGAAAACGTGCATTAGAATAGCAAGCCAAACTTGACTGCCAGATTTTCAACAACTGCCTGAGCTCGGGTTTTTTTTTTCAAATGGGTGAATATCTAAAAATGTCTGTTATGTCCCTGGCACTGTGAGACAAATTCATGATGGGAATTTATTTCCCATTTATGTCACATTACCTGATGGAGCTGCTGCGGAAAGTCAATCACTCACAAGATAAAATGGAAGGCAGAAATGAGGTGGAGTCTCTCACCGCCTTGCTCTAACTATACAGCGCTACAAGAAAGTACAACTGACAAAATTTTTCTCAGTCCTTGAAAAGTAACTTTTTATTTATTTATTTTTTAATCACCTCGAGTGCTTGCCATTCATCAGACTCACTGTTTTTACAGAAAAACTTCAAGCAATCAATCTAAACCCCTCGCATTAATACTAAGAGGTTCGGAGACCAGAGAAGTGCTGGGGTTGTGGCATGAGTTCATGCGTAGCTCAGCCAGATCAATATCCCCTTTAAACCACATCACTCTTTTTCACCTTGCAAGTTTTGAAATAGAAGATATAGTTGCTGCTTTAACTGAGTATTTTTTCTATATGATTTATTTTCCAATTTCTACAAGTGCAGTATTATCTTGAGGGATACTGTGGGGTTTTTTTCCTGCTCCAGCTACTGAACTGTTATTTCCATAGGCATTCTCCGTAACAGAGAGGAAAAACATCACCACTGCATCATTTCTATAAGAGAGAGCTAACATGAAATGCCAATTAAAAGTTTCTGCTACTGTACGCTCATAGCGGATTGAATACTTTCTTTGGAAGCAAGAAGTAGCTGTCAAACACAGAACTCTGGACACAATTGTGCAGCTCCTCTGAAGAACAGGTCATGGAGGGAATCGATAAATAAAGTACCTTCATCATTAATCATTTTCTGAAGTTTTAAATCAGACGGAACATTTACAAGTTGCACGTCAAGTTTCTTTTTTGCCGCTTTTTTTTTTCCTGGTCTTTCCACCACTCGGCCGGTGCTTTGGTTGCAGAAGTTTCTGCTGATGCCAGGGCTGGCTGCTGCACCGAGCCCGGAGCTCCTCTGGGGTCAGAGGTGCAATATCTGTTCTGTTATTAGAGAAATTACTCAGTGCAACTTCACAGTTCAGCAAAACAGACTTATTGCTTGTATGCACTGGGTGTGCACGCCTTAACAAGCACTTAAAGTTTTTCTACTTCTGTTCTTTCGTGGAAACATCCATCTTTAACAGCTTTAGAAATGTTAGCGAGCATGGTTTCTTTTTCTACTTAACTTTAATGAGGAATTACTACCTTGCATATAATAAGGTTTCTAAAGACCTGGATTTCCCTCTCTGCTATAAATTCAGAAACAAAAAGGTGAACTTTATGCTTTAGGTAAAAACTGAAGAAAGTAACAGGTGGCTTTTTAGTAACATGATTACTTTCATTATTACATTCGGAATATTCAATGTTAGCAGCAACCATCTCTTCTTGTGAATGCCTTTCCAAATTCAATTGCTTTATCCAAGTTATCGCTGTTTATTTCTGCAGGGGCAGGACTGGGGAAAAGCAATGCTATTTCTGCAATATTTTATTTTATTTACTCTCGATGAAAATGAGAAGGTCTTTTTTACAGCTGCACAGCCTGTAATGTCAGCTCCAAGCAATCAGCTAAAAAAAAAACCCCACAGTCACTTTGCAGGTTTAAAATAAAAAAAAAGAAAGAAAAAAAGAAAAAAGAAAAAAGAGAAAGAAGAAATCAATTCATGTTGTCACAGTCTATCTAGAGTCATATTGTCCCCAGCCATTGATACAGAATGAGAACATCTGGGGATTCAATTACTCATGACATGAATAATAATATTTCATTTTTGTTAACTAAAACTTCTCAGTTGCAGGAACTTCTGCTTACTTCACCATGCGACCCTGGAATGAAATCTATGAGTGACTGAGACATGACAAGCCAAAGTCTCTTTGGCCTCCATGGGCACACTGGTGCAGGTGTACCCCCCAACAGAAAAATCTTAATAAAAAAAAATAATTTTTGAACATCTAGTCAAAAGATGGGCTCCTGAGCTCCCAGCTCTAGCAGATTTCCTAAACGTCACAGCCACCTTTTAAGAGCTTGAATCAGTAGCCTGGCTCAGAAAAGCACGCTTGCCCTTTGAACCACAGCGGTACCTGCAGTCGCCCAGTACTTTTGGTTAACCCAAACCGTGTATCTAAATAATCTTCAGAGCCATTTAGGCCCTTATTTTAGGCTTCCACTTTATGATTCTCAATTCATGTTTCAAGAGGATGCTACCAAAACCGAGTTTCTATGTGTGTATTCTGTTTTCTTAATCAAGTAGAGCTGTCTATAGTCTTAGTGACAAAGCTGGGATCAAATCAGATGATACTCATTTTACAGCAATGAGTAAGCAGCAATACTCATGCTAAAATTGCACTGACTAGTGCAATCACTTTGATATCAGCAGGACTATTCTCCAAAATTAAGCATGTGAACCATTGTGAGATGAGTATCTAAAAGTTCAGAAGGAAAATAATCAGAAAGGGCTGAAAGTCAGTTCTCTCTTTTTTTTTTTTTTTTTTTTTTTTTTTTGGTATGTGTGTGTGTGTTAGGTGAAGCCTGGCATCTCGTTTTCCCTCGTTCTTTCTCCATGGGCATTCATTAAGGTTAGAGTATGGCAAACAGACATGATTTGCATCTGCTCTACAACATCATGGCTTTGTCGAGGCTTAAATGTTCCCCGCAGAAAACGGTGCGAAAGCTCTAACAGTTCCAAGGGTCTGAATGAAAAATATGTTCCATTACAGCCCAGCTACGAGAAGCGCCGCGCCGGCACTTTGCTCTTGTAGAAGTGCTGTGTAGGGCACAACTTGCAAAATACATTGGGAGAATGTACACAGAAAGTGGGGTAGGTCCTCAGTGGCTCCAAACTGGCAAAACGTCGTCGCTAGTAAGAGAGTTACAGCAGCTCTAGGAGAGACTGCTGCGAACGCGTGAGCTCGGGGCTCACAGTCGTCTTCTGCTGACCACAGAAAAACTTCAGGGGCCGCCTGCTTCTAATGGCCAGGCACGGATGTGAAAATCTGCCTCGTCTCATAGGAGGAATCTCAAGTCAGCACCCTCAAAAAATAAAAAACAGTCACCAATTACTGCTTGCAGATCTCGTGTCTGGCTTTATGTAACCCATCTAGTCCCACTGTGATCATTGCCTTTTAAAAATGTGTAACATTTATGGACTCCAGTAAAAATGTTTTTAATATAATGTAGATGAAGTATAAACTGTTAACCTTGAACACTGGGGAATGTGTTAGGTTCTTGGGATTTTTTTAACCTCTTTAAATAATTTACTAAGAATTGTCTAAGATTTGCTTGTAATTCATAGCAAATCTTTTGGAATCATTAAAAGAGTTGCAACTTTTTTTGTAAGTGTTACAATAGCTATTATTTCATAAATGAAAGCGATGTTCAGAAGGCAGAGAACATTGAAGAGAGCGCCAAACCGGAGTCTTTGCTGCCCTAGGAGTATTGGGGTGGGTTTCCTCACACTGTCCCACCCGTGTATCTTACTACTGCTCTTCTGGGACCAATGGTAAGGATGAGACACAAAAAATCCTGTGTATCAGCAGTTCATTTCTAACTATTTATAAACCACGTTATAGAGTACTCTGTATTATATCATTATATATCTCTCTCTCATAATATATGATACATGCCTTGCCTATGCTGTTGCAAAGGTACTAAAAGAAAGCTTCTCAACTTTGCCAAGTTAACAAAGCTCTCCTTGACTTCAGCTGCAGATGTATATACACCTTTTCCCCCCTCCGAAATGCATATTTGCACCTGAGGTTATTCCCACAAGTTTCATCCTTTGCACTGACTTTCTAAATAGCATTGTTCTGATGATCTTAAGCGCTAAAACAACTCTTAAGCTAAGGATACACACAAATCACTAACTTGGAGCACAAGTATTTCAACTGAGCTGGGATATAAAACAAGGAGAGGAAAAAAAGGTTTTGTATTTTAAGTTGGTTTCCTTTGCTGTTTCTTACACTGGAATGGCCTCTCAAAATCCCCCTGTAATGGTCCCTTTCTCTATCTTCATTCAAACTCCGGTTCAAAGGCTCATTTTTTGAGCAAACCCAAGAAATACCATTCCTGTGACAGTCAAAAGTTCTCTCCAGACCAATGTAAATTTAACTTAAACCAGTAAGATATTGCAGAGCTATTAAGTGGAACAGATAATGAACCTAAATAACTGCTCAATCTTATTAGCGTAGCCCTCATATACCTCCCATTTTTCTTCAAGCCCTGCTGCTTAGCATTCATACTGCCTGATTTGAGACTAAAATTAGATTATAGGAATGCGTGCTTTTTACAAGAGGTCTTTTATTTGTTCCATAAAGTGTTTAGCACTCTTTAGGCACTGTATAAATAAAAATAATCACGATCTTGGAATTCACCTTCAGGAATGGAAATGAAGAGATCTGAGTCCTTGCATTTCTGCTGCACGTTATCCTCATTGGGCACGTTCGGATGGCAATGCTTTGTAAGACAAGTTAAAAAGATGCTTGGAAGTCTGGTAAAAGTGAATAACAGGGAAAAAAAAAAAAGAAGGGAATATGTCTCTAGTATTAGAGTTTTACAATAGGGAATAAAAATAAAAGCCCTACCAGACTTCTAAGATAAAGGTCTGCTGTCAAATTCATTAGTGTTTGTGAGAGATGCTAACAATTCCTGGTGAAAAATGGTTGTGGGTTCAAAACCCAGGTCACTGAGTAAAATCACTTACACTCATTTTAAGATTCAAAGGCTACGTACAATTAGGAGCAGTTTCAAGACTGCGAGCCGTGATTTCTGAGGACTCTGCACTGTGAGAAGTGTTGCTGCCTTCTGGGTCAGAGCCGTATCAAGTCCAACAATCATTTTTGTTCGACTTTCCCCCCTCCTTCCCAGGGTCTATATTTAGGACTTAAGTACCAAATATCAAAAGTTTTTTTGAGGTTAAGCATGACAATGTCCTCAAAACTCCAGTAGGCATCGGCTTACGTCACTTGGCAGTTTAACACTGATAAAACTCAGGCTGCTAGGACTCACCTTAAATTAAAGCTATCATCAAGTGAAACCTGGAGTCTATACTATTCCCCCAGGCTCCACTTTCAGACAATGGACAAAGAAAAACAATTCCCCAAGGTTATTCCCCCTGTCCTGAGATAAGGCACCTATTTCTCTTCATTTTCTCCCTGGTTCTTTAGACTGAGGACATTTGTGATAGCTAAATTTAGGCAATGTGAATCCTGCCATTGGTATCTTAGTAATTTTTGAATGCAAGTCATCAGTAAGCACATATGGATAATCACCTCTATGCTCCTTAGGCTCCTCTTAAGATTTTAAAAATGTCTCTTCAGAAAGGGATCAGATTGCGCATAAGTGTGTTTTAAGATTAACATTAGCTGTAAAAAACATATTTCAAAATGGATATAAAATAAGAAGAAAAATGCTGACAGCTACTAGAAGGAATAACTCCATCTCAGATTTTAATGATATTGAAGCTTTACTTAGAAAAAATAAAGATCAGAATAGTTCAGAGACAACTTGTGTATTATTTCCTCAAAAAACCTCAGATTCTCTTACAATAACATCAAACCCATTACTATCCCAAATAATTACTGTAATTTATATTACAGCACCTCAGAAAGACCAAACATCAGGGTATTCCTATACAGCACATACAATGGGTAATAAGCAGTCCTGCTTGTAGTACAGAAAAAGACCTCAAAGGTTAGATGAAAGAAAATAGTATTTAGAAATAAGCATCTGAGGCATAGAAAAAGGTAAAACATAAGATTTTTTTTTTTTTAGTTTTTTTTTCTTTTTTTTTTTTAAGGCAGTGATTAGTTAAATTCAAGTCTCAATTTAAAATAATGATTTTCTTCAGAAAGTGGCAGGCATCCAAATTATGGAAAACTTGCTCTTTAAGACTGTGGACTTGAGAACATTTAAATATCGAGGGCTGGAACCTTTTCCTTTTCTTTTTAATGATGTGGTTTCAGAAAAGATACAAGATGATATCATTTCCAAAGACTAACTCTGGTTAGCTGCATATAGTTTGACATTCAAGAGACTGTAATGTTATCAGCCACCACTGCCTGCCACCCGGGATGAACAACATTTTCTTGACCTATTATTTATATACCTCTAAGTGAAAGTGAGTTTCGAGAAGGGATTTGGAGGTGGAAAGTAGAACTTCTCCATTAGAAGAGAGGGTCACAAATGGACTATGCCAAATCCCTGCTTTATTTAAGGGAGAATAAAACTCCAGTAAATATTATATATCAAGGTAAGGAAAATCCTGTCAGAGAATGGCAGAGACACATATGGTGCAGGCGGGTGGGCATTCAAGCCTGACATGACTGGCAAAGCAGCACCAGTGTCATGAAAGGACATCCACAGTACATGAAACATGAGGGGGGAGAGGTATAACCTGGGGGTCTCAGAGTGACAGAAATTGCTTGGCAGAAGACCTCAACTGGAAGGGAGCAGAAGAGCAAATACAGAAGCTAACCCCAGCTCCCACTGTCCACGCAAAACCAGTGAAGATAACAATTGAGATGTCAAGTAGGTCTTTAGTCCATGCCCCCATTACTGTCCAAAAAAGAATACTTTTCATTTATAGTAATTAAAATGCTTATAGATGTTTTATTAACTCACTCTACAGAGCCACATAGATTTTATAATTCATCCAAGTACTTACAAGTAGTTACTTGGGCTAGGCTGTCAAGACAGAAATGATTCAAAACCTTGTGTACTTAGCTCCTTGGAAGACATATCATTCCCTAACACAATGGTATGAGAAAGACTGCTGACAGTTAGTGATCAAGAGATTTCATTTTGCTTGTCATATGGTGGGTTGTCAATTCTTCTTTTCCCTTTAGATAAAAGCTTAGTTGCGTTAGATTTAAATAATGGTGAAGTTGCAGGTTAACATTTTTCAAAAGTACCAAAGTGACTTCAGTACTTAAATTATATTTCCAAAATGCTGTAGACACGCAAGAACATAAGTCTCTACAGTAAATGGAATTTAGACGTTATTAAAGAAATTTATGGAAAGGTGGAGAATAAAAACACGACTCAAGAAGGCTTAAAATTTGTACCCCACTCCAGACTACTGGTTTAAAATATAGAAAGTTTTCAAATTATTATGATTCTAAGACAAGCTGAACATTTAAATTTCTATTTTGAACATGCTTGATTGTTTTCACATCAATGTATCCATGACACTACATTTTATTGCAGACTTCCTCCCACCCTTCTAAAAACAATTTCTAAATGACAGTTTTAAGATGGCCTTTACCTCAAAATACCAGTTTTCATGAGTTATGCTCATGATTTAAGCAGAAGCTGCAGGGATCTTTCTAGAATTTCTTTATGAAAAATATTTATGTAAATTTTTCTCTTGAAATTTTTTAACAGTCCATAAGAACAAATTAGAGGAGGAATGACCATTTAAACTTTACTCCCTCCCCCACACTGAGATAACTGTGAGATTGAGCCACTACATAAAAGTGGGAAAGTAACCCAAATTTTACTTCTGTTATCATTACTAACCTAGTATTAAGCAAATAAATAATCCATG
Organism: Aramus guarauna; assembly: GCA_013400195.1. NCBI lineage: Eukaryota > Metazoa > Chordata > Aves > Gruiformes > Aramidae > Aramus > Aramus guarauna. The sequence goes on from VXBL01008794.1 coordinate 1,705,280, forward strand.
TGGTTGGTCCATATTTAAAATATTTGTTCTTCTTCAAATATAAAGTAACTTTCCCAGAAACAAACAGAAGTGGCTAGAGACTGAAATCATTCCTTTGATACTGAAGCGGAGTATTTTCTCGTTTAACCTCCAAACATCATCTCCCTCGTGCCCACAGGGCTTTGCACCGTGCTCCAGCACTCCACCTCGCTCCCCGCCACTGCTTAGCTCAGATGCTCGTCTGTGAAAAGGTGGTTACAAGCTTAGGTACCACAAGAGTTTAGGAGCTTATCTTTATTCAGTAATTGTTCTGTATCATGTTTAAATGGTGGATTTCTCAAGCGAAGCTACGTTTCTTCTAATACTTTTGGTTTGGCCTGTTATTGCAGGTACCATCTATGTAACGTTGAGAGCAAATACAGTTTGAAATAGGACTGCCATAGCAGCTATAGAACATCTAAAAGGAAAAAGAAAAAAAAATAGGCCAGACCTTTATTAAATTTTAAAGTATGCCTTTGCTACACTCTTGTAAAGATCCAAATAGGGTATTCAAATCTCTAGAGATCACCAGTATAATTTCTTTATCATGTTCCATTTAAAATTTAATTATGTAGTCTACAACAAGAAGTATCTGAGTACTCTAAATAGGTCATGCAATGAACAACTTAATATTATTATAAAGTTTTCCTTGTGAAGATCCCTTCTTTGATGTGCTGTTGCACACAGAAAGTCTTTCTTCGAAAAAAACAATATACATTCATAGATATAATAATGTCATTTAACATAAAAATTGTAAAGCTTCTTTATCATATTTTAAGTTTAAGTTTTCAATTCCTTCTCTAGCCTGAGCTTCCCAAAATCATCAGAAATAACTGGTAAATCAGAACTGACACAATATAATTGTGCTGAATATTTTTATATCTTTCTACAGGCAAAGTTAATCTATTAGCTTTCCTTCTAAATGATGTCCACCAACTCAGTTTTTTCTGCTTTTGTCTGTCAATGATATATATTCTTCAGTGGAAAGATGTAAGGTAATTTCTTCTTCCTCTTAAAAATAAGAATTAGAGATCAATCATCAGTATTTAATGGAAAATGACTGCATTAAAAAAATCACCATTTACCAAGATAGGATATTTTCTCTTTCAATAACGCATATAAGTAACCTCTCTTGGTTACTACAGGAGAAGAGAAAATATTCAAAATATTCTCTTCTGTAACTTCTGACTGTTTACAGGGTTTTCTGGGAGCAAATCCGTACCTTCTTTAATTCAACCATGTCAAATTCAGAAGCGGGTTTTGTGAATTTTTTTTTTTCATCAGGTTTTTATTTTTTTTTTAACGACCATAAAAAAATTAGTGCCACCAGTGCCTAAACCTTCCTGACAGTCCGACAAAATATTCCAAGTACAGACACATCCGCTCACACTTACATCGCTTGCAGTGAAAACCCTTTCACCAGGTTTACGAATGCTTGAAAAGGATTTGATCAATCCTGGCCACGAATATATCCACGAGCCATTACTGCCCTGAGAAAAGGCTTCGTGTTTGCCTGCACAAATGAGAGTTCGATGTCCAGGGTTACAGAGGGCTTCTTCTGCCCCATCAGACAAAATACGAGCAGCACAGTTCTATGGGAAAGCGGTTATTAGTTTCATCAGTTCAAGGTGCAACACCTCAAATTTTATCTGCCGTAAAGTAGTTGCAGGGTAAGGGTGGAGGAAGACGTGGTGTTGGTGGGGAAATTAGCCTCTTTCACTCCTATGAATTAATAACAGCAAAATGGTGCGCTTGAAGTTTGAAAGAACAAAAAATTATTAGATTAATACATCACAACATAAGATTAAAAACCCCAAGCAACTGCTTGTTTAGAGAAATGCGGGAGCAGGTGATTCTCCGAGAAGGCTGGAGGACTAGCCAACCTGCACACAGCTGTAAACATCTGTTTTAAATCAAGACAAGATCACCGCTTTTAATATTTATAACACAATGCCTTGTGAACGTTGCTTGTGTAATCTGATTTTTACTTGTGACACCTTGCCACAGTTGAAATTAAAGCCTTCTGGTAATAATTAAAAAAAAATAAAATAAAAAATAGGCCATCATTAATGGCAACTATGAAACTGGATGTTTGTTCAAGCACCTGTATCTCCCATTTTAACTTTAATTTAGAATGGAATTCATTTCTGCAGTACAAGGACTTCATGTTTCCAGTATATTAGCCATATAATACCCAACCAATTAGGGGCATGCAGTCAAACTGGAAATATTTTAGCACTAAAACCAGTAACAGATACAGCTAAGCAGTGTTATTGACATTCCCAATCCAGGAGGCAGCTACTCTGCTGAATCTCTATATTTTTCTTTTTAATTTTTTTTTGGTATGTTTCAGGAATTGTAATTCTTTTGCAATGAAGATGAATAAAGTCTTTTACGTGTCAGGTACGCCTGATCGTTGGTCAGCACTTCAAACGCCTGGCGAAATTTTACCAGCATATTTGCTTGCACAACTGAGGATATCAAGTGGCGGTAAGCCATAAGAAGAAAGGTATCTAATAAATGAACAACTGATATAAATTACACAAGTTTGTACCTACAAACAAGGTGATACATTACAAAGAGGGAAAAACATCACGTAGACTGAAAGTCTGCATTTTTACAGCTTACCGACACAGTCAAGCCAATTAATATACACCACAGGCACCATAAAGGGTAGACTTCCTTCTCTGCCTTAAAAGCAGGTAACTTGTATGTATTGCCATGCCATGCCTAAAGAAAACTGATTTTCTTGTTGAAATATCCTTTTAACATTCTATATTGTATGAACTACAACACTGGTATTAATCAGAGGATAACAACACCCCCCCACAAACCATGATCTCATTAAAAACCCTGCACCTCAAAGAGCAAAACTGGTGGCAGAAGACGCAGGAAGACTGAGATCACCTTTTTTTTTTTTTTCCCTTCACCAGGCATCTCTGCTAAGTGACAGGTTACCATATCGGATTTTTTTGTTTCCCTTCTCTCCACCCTTTTCTCTATCTGCATGATTACAGCATTTTATTACATCCTCTGACAATAAGTAGGCAGGTCTCTCTTCAAAAACCTCTATCGCAGCCTGGGAGTCTTGTCTAGTTCTATTATTTTATGAAAAGCTTTCTCAGCATCGAAGAATTTGGTCTAAGCTGCTTTCCTGCTTTCCAAATGAAAATGTCTTAAGATCACAGTGGTTTTTTTCTCCTACCTCCAAGTTTCCCTCCTCTCATCCCTCAGGTGAAATTTCAAGCAAAAGCCAAACCACCTGCAATGGGTATAATTGCACAGCTGGAAGAAAGCCACATCTGGGATTTTTCTCATCAGGTGCACAACTGTGCTAAGCCTCAAAGCAACTTCAACGTGTGGCTTTAAGCTGTGTAGTTTTGGTTGTGCCACTATTTCACAGTCATTTGTCTGTCTACGGCACGCAGTGTGTGTTCTCCTCTCTGCACTTCCAGTTCTCAATATCCCAGCAGTTTTCCTTAGGGAAAAGATCATGTTCTGGCTCAAAAGGTCGTGCTTCTTTCAGCACCTTCCAGACACTGATACACAAATGCGGTATTGAGCGACTTGCTTACCTTGGTAATGTTCCAGACAACTCTGTGGCAGTCTCTCTGAAAGACACAAAGTGAGGAAAAATTAGCTCGTGTTTAAAGAAGCTATAAAATTTTAAAGACGTCTTTATACTCCTTGTATTTTTGAGGAGTGCAGACACACATACGCAGCTTTCTACTCAAACGCTTCACTTGCAGATGCGACGTCCGCATGATCATATACACAAGAATGTGAAAACCAGATGATGGAGTGTGATCTAAGGATTCCATCAGAATAAAGTTCTCAGTGGTTCAATTACTCATTTTTTAAGCATAAAATTATCACTATTTCAAATGCCAGCACTGCATGATCCTACATAGCCGAAACGTAGTGCTGGGCCAATTTTCCAGTGAAAAAAGTTCCCTTTTTTCAGTGCTGCAACAAAAGCAAGACATTAGACAAATTTATATCTATGTCATGCGCTAAGAAAAATACCACATTAATGTTAAATCTTCTTATCTTGGAGTTTGGCAAAAACTATTTTCCAAATATGTGATTTTTCATCCAATTTGCTCATTTGAATCTGTTTTGTGGGTTTGCAATTTGTTTGAGGGAAACTGAGGCTTGTTAGTGAAAATGGGCTAATTAACTGTTATTTCATGTTAAAGCACAATTAAATACATTATATTACCTAAGTAGACAATCTTTCAAATACATCCCAGATCTACCACCACTGTATTTCCTTGCTTCCCTCCCCAGCGCATTTGCTTAGACCTTATCCAAACATCAGGAAAACAGCTGGATAGCTCCATTTCTCCTTTCTTTCCCTTGTGTAAGACCTTAAAAAAACAGCAAGGAGGCACGATGGAGTTTGTTGTCCTAGACTTGACCAGAGGTTCATCTCTCTTCACACTCGGCTCATCCAGTTATGAAATCTCTGTCCTGTGTTGAAGTTTGCTGCACGAAAGATAGCTGGTTCATACCCTATTTGCTTCAGCTGAGATCCAAATTGCAAAATTTCACATCTGTAGCTTTGAACTTGTGCTACTGGACAATTCTCAACACAATACACTCTTCTCCTTGTTTACAGCTGAGGAACAGAAAATCTTTCCATCCACTTTTACATACACGGGAAAAAAACCCCTCAACTTTTTTTTTTTTTTTTTTGGGTGGTAGTGGTGGTAATTAAGACACGTCTCAAAAATCTTCCCAAAACCATGGATCTGGTGATCTTTAAGTATGGAACCAAGCCCACACATTTTTGTTGCAAGGATATAAACCTAAATACAGACTGAACCCCCAAGCCTAATTTCTTTAGGAATCCAAAGAAAAAAGAAAAAGAAAAAAGAAAGATATTTTTGCAGGCTCTTGTAGAGCTTTACCATGTTCTGAAGCCATTTTTTTTGATGGGGCAACTATAGAGTTATTATAGTAAAAGCACAGTAATTCAGAGCTCTTCTTTAGTTCTAGATCCTCCATGCTTTTTGGCACTGTATGAACTATGAGTAGCTACAAGGGTCTTGGTTTTTTAATTATTAATTTATTTATTTTTTATTGAGCACCCTCCAGTGACACCCAGGCTTTTTGGTTACGCTTAATGGCTACACTGGCAATTGTAGACTCCATGGCAGTGTCAGAGAAGATAAAATGGTCCCTCTAAACATGCACGGCTTTGCATTTTCATTGAGGCCCTATCTTCAAGCCGTGCAGTTTGCCGGTCACAGAAGGTTGCCTTAAACCTCCCGGTGTTTTGCTTCAAAAGGCACAGATCAGAACAGTGTTCAGTGGTTGCAAAGAGGAATAAGCAAAAAAATAAAAAGATGGCTCAGACACCGTTCGGCAAGAGACCAGCAGATGTTTAAGCCCTCTCAGAAGAGCCAGTTCCCACCCCAGCAGACAGGTACGTATTTAGCAGGTGCCTGTGATGAACAAAGTCCATGATATAAATGATATCAAAGGTGAGAGCCAGGAGCAAGAGGTAGAGAATGGAAAGAGATAAGAAAATGAAATTAGAGTGGAGCAATACAGACTGGGTTTCTATGGGGTAATTTGATACAGCTGTACACTTTAGATATTTTATTTTCATTAAACTCCTGCACATCGGTATCATACCACCTTATTTTCTAAGCCCTAGTCATAACTTAAGCAGTTCAAAGAACTAATATGATATTTTCTGTAACCCATCAAAGAACGGGATCACTAAATGGTTCCAACAGTCAGGAAATTTTCCCCTTCCACCAGTAATCACGGGCATCATCTCCTTTCATTGAAACGCTTTTTTTTGGGGAAAGAATCTGGACTAAAAGGTCAGGCTGGGCATTTCTTTGTTTCTTCTTCTAAAGGGACTCCCTAGCCTTTAGCTACCTATTATCGCTCTAATAACAGAACAGCACAGACCTTACTGCTTTAGGGTATTGGAGCACATTTTATAAACCGGCAGTTGCTCATCCAGCTTAAAGAGACAACCAGGCAGATTGGAGGTGGGTATCGCAGGAAGCATCAAGAAGCAGAAGCAGCTAGGTTTAAAAGAGGATGTTAAACTGGAAACACGCTGTCGGCTTCTGAGCAGAGCAGTGAGTGATTGGTGCATCTAAATTTCTAAAGATTTTCATTTTTGTTAAATAACCCTCTCTACAAGAGCTGCTGGCCTTATGAAAACAATTATTAAATAGTCGATAGAGTGGTAAAAAATCTGAATGTGATCAGAATGTTAAACAAAGACACTGCAGGCCTTCAGCATATACATTTTTAATGTAATTAATTGTGTTGCCAGTTTCACATTTGGTCCAATCAAATTCCAATTTTAAACAAAAATATGTAAGGTAACGATTTCTGAAATACAGATCAAACTCAAATAAAACTAAAACTCACAAAGCAAAGAGGAGAAGTCTGATTACTTCCCAACTATCCAAAGATTTCACTGTTTCTCATCAACTCAGTAAACATTTAAACCATAAAAAAACCCAAAAAACAAAACCCCCTTTAGATTATTAAACTAAAATTATTATTTTCCTAGAAAACAAACACAATTATCACTTTAATGTCACTCAAAATGGTACATGGACTGCTGAAGATGGTTAATGTCCACTGTAAGTGTCCTATAAATATCAGGAATTGAAACACTACTCTATAAATATGTTTCATGGGAGTTTAAAAAAGAAAATCTTATGGAGCAAATTACTCATCAAGAAAACCCTTAAAGTTTATTTAAAGATAATGGATACTCATTTTGCAGTATTTCAAGAAACTGAAACTAGACTTATACGACCAATTTTCAGATCCCTAGTACTCGCAAATGACACATACAATAAATATAACTCATAATTTACTGTATCTTCAGGAAAAAAAAAAAAATTTTCCTTGGATAAAACCAAGGAAAATACTTGGTTATTTTCCAAGGAAAGGAAGAATAATATTAATGTGAGACCATGTGTTTTCACATCCTGCCTATGACATGAAGGGATGACCTTGAAAAAGAGTGAGGATGGAAACCCAAATGCTTCATCAGGGCTGCCCCGAATTCCACGGAAATCAGTGCCAACGCAAACGGGATAAGCTAACGCACAACGACGCTGACAGAAGAGGACAAGGCTAAAGACTCTGGAAAAACTGTTAGGTGGAGGGTGACATTACGAAGAGTAGTCGGAGCATTTCCAGCAAGGTCATTTACAATTTCCCAGCATTTTGTGTTCAGCCGCGTGGGATGGAAGGTGAAGGTGCTGTTGAAGCCAGGAGGGTGCTGGGTGGGAGGTCTGCACCCCAGAATGTTACCCCATCACACGTAGTCTTCCAAAAAATCAAATTGCAGGTTTACAAATTGTTCACTAGACATGGGAGGAGCTTTAACCTACTGAGGAGGCTCTGCACCCTCCAGAGAAGACCGCGTAGCTCTTCTCAAAAGCCAGAAAGCCAGTGTGGGCAAACCAAGCACCACACGCACATTTTGTCATCTCTCTCTACAGGCTGAGAAATTCTTCCCGTAGGATCAGAGTAGGATGTGTACCAAAGCAGAAAAGTATAAATATTTTAGTCAAAACCTTATAGTGAAGTGGAAGTGGGAAGATCTGCATAAAAATCAGCAAACAGACTTTACTGCCTATTAGTTTTGTTTAAAGAAAGTTGTTCAGGATAACTCTTCAGAATATTTGGAAAGTGGTGTGTTTGTATTAAATGTTTTGTTCACTGAGAAATCATATGGTGCTCTTCTCTCAGAGGCTGACTGGCAGCTGTTGTTACCCACCTACGTGCAGGGTTTGGCACAACACAGCTCTGAGGTTTAACTGTGCAACATTTTTGTCTGGTTTAATACTTTACGCTGTGCTTCTGCGGAGATGTAAACTGAGGCACAAGGGACAGGGCAGGGGTTTAAAGAGCAGCTGAGGTAATCTTGTGAATATTCTGCTAGAAGCATGCCAGGAAACTTAGCAAGGACTGAGTTCAAACCATGCGCATCAAGATTACGCTTAGAAACAATTTTTTCTTCTGCAGGATCATGACCCTTCATGATTTGGAAAGCCTTAGGTCTCCATTGCGAACAATTTTTGTTGCGAAAAGGAAAGCATATGGATTCAAGCTAAGCAATCTGTCGGGGTGCTGGGGAAGATGCAAAAAGAAAGGCAGTAACATATTCCTGCAATCGTGTCACCATTCTTCCTTTTTCCATCTCACATTTTGGGGAGAGGATAAAGCCCGCCTACGGCACACGAGGCACATGAGGACAAGGACATGAGGATAAGGGCGAAGCTGAAGAAGGGATCTATATGGTTTGCTATTAAGAAAGAAGCACAAATGCAAGCAGAAAAAAACATATGCAGAATATGGGAGTCTTCCAACTTGGGAAGAGAAGTGTCCACAGCCTGACGTCATGGCTGTAGGCATCAGAGCTGGCAGTTGTCATTTCAACAAGAGGGTTAGAAGTTCCTGTTTTCTCCAGGACAAGCAACCATGACCCATTTGATTCCCTGGGACATGTAGCAGCAGTTAATTCTATCATTTATGCTCATTTTCCACGAAGCATAAGAAATCCTCAAAGGTTAAACTGATATTTCTGGTTTGGGTGAAACATTGAACCCTTTACTAGACAGAGTCTTACACCTGGCACAAGCATTAATCATACCAGAAGGGATAAATTTGTGAACAGAAATAAGTACAAGTTGAAGGGAAATGAGGTATTTGAGAGGATCACTTGAAAACTTATACATTTTTCCAGGAATATCCACTGTGGGCAGAACTGGATATGCCAAGTGTCCTGATAAGGTGTGTGTAATGAATTGCAATGTTGATAACTAGGAAGTTCTAACCTGAAATAATTCCAAATATTGCATAACTGTGAAGTTCTGTGTTTTGCCCCATGGGCACACCTGGCTTGCCCGAACGAACAACGCACCTGATGCTTTCGACCGCTCTCCTGGCTCTGTCTACACGTAGACGGGGAGCGGACACCGTACCACCAACTCTACACTACACTCAGCAACACAAGAAAATCAGGGTAGAGAGGGGTCCAAAACATACCGCTGAGCAACACCTCTCAGCTACAGCGTAGATGGGTCCCGTGACCACCGACTCAAAGGGATACATCCCATTAATTTCAATGGCTTTTAACCAGACCATCAATAAACAGCTTTTTAAATTGTAGGGGTCCGTGCTTGCACACACGCTCACTGCTACTGCGTAGACATGCATCAGTGATGTGGCAAGAGAAAAGACGGCTACTAATTGTCAGTATAAAGCAGAACTAAAGAAAAGTTTACAAAGGGAAATGAAGGATTTTCCACTTAAAGCAGGGGAGAACAGCTGAAGAGGAACATTAAATTAGCTTTAAAAAGAAGGTTGTATCAGGAGGAATATAATTACTTAGCTGGAATTTTACCAAGACTTGGGTGGGAGTCAATGCCTCTACTCTTGCAGAAAAGTGCCATGGGATTTTTAATGACCACAAATGGTCAGGACATTGATTTCACATTTCAGCTGAAAAATGGCACCTCCAAAGACACATTGTTGTCTCTGCTCTTTGTAAAATCACGAGGGGACCACATCCGAGTTGACTTGGAAGAATTAATAGCGTGTATTGAAATACCATTGTGAGACACAAGATATTTCACTGGTCTTAAATTGGATGGTTTCTCAGCTTTGTTAGAGTGCAGCAAAATAATCAGCCTACATTTTGATAAAATATGGCATTTAAGTTTGAATTCAGTTTTGCTATGACTAATTTGATGGATTTCACAGAAGGTTTTTTTTTTTTAGATTTGTTCCCTATGACCAGTAAAGATCAAAATGGTAAAAAATAATTTCATCTTTAAAAAAAAAATTAAAAAAAATCAAGATTTCAAACTGATACTTTTGTAAGTATTTTATCTTTCACACAGTAAGCAGCAAATAGATACATTGCAGTTTTAAAACTTCACACAGAGCTTAGCTACCTAACAAGGATCATACATTTGCAGCAGAAATACTGCATAAACAGTCTCTGAATGTGCTATTTAAGTACAAGCTAAATACTCTTTTTTTAGGAAATGATGTAACAAGTTCATATGTAAAAATCTATTTCTATACAAGCTGACATTCTGCAAGATTAGCTGACTGAGATAAAGGACATGAGCAAACATGCTTGTTTTCTCCCATGATTATTTTTAAAAGCTGCATTTTTCACTATTCTAAATTTGCTACTTCTGAATTTTTCATTCCTCCTTAGGTAAGGAGGAATGTGTATTCAGTGCTAAGTGCTTGCCACCAAAACAGTGTAAGTCCAGTGTACATCCAATGTGCAAATAATACTCCAAATAAAACATGCCTTCTTTGTTGTGACTATTTTATATATTTCATTAAAAAAATAAGTTTAATTTTACCCCCCGCCCAACATCTTTGAAGACAGCAATATTATAACTTACAAGTTAAAGCATGATTCAGGCCATACCCTCACTCCTTGTAATTTACCTACAAATCCCAGCTAAGATCTTGGCCTCTTGTCTAAGTACCCACCAAGGAGGTCAGATGAAAGCTCCTCTCTCTTATATCTTCTGTTCTGGTATTAAAGAGCACAATAAAAAGGAATAGGTGGAAGAAACAGAACAGTGTGTCCATTTTATAGATTGGTAACGGGGGCACAGATAGGATGCAATTTAGCCAGGGTCATCGGGGGGAATGCCAAGGCATAGAGAAGAAATTAAGAAAGATCCCGCTTTGGTGCTTTGCTCCAGGGTCATTCCCTGCTATGGTGGATGTGCAGATCCGGCTGTTGCAGCACAGGAACCGCTGTTGCTNAGGTCATTCCCTGCCATGGTGGATGTGCAGCACAGGAACCGCTGTTGCTGTGTGTTTTCTCAGGGAAATGCTGCATTTTGAAAGTTAATGACTCAGAAATGAAGGAAGGCAGTACCATGAGTACAGAATTTGGTTCTCTGGGGCACAGCAAGCAGCAGGAAGAACATGCAGGAGAATCCACTGCGGTACCAACTCCTACATCCTCACCCTGATGGTAGAGGGAAAGAAGTGATGCACAGGCTCCTGCCTCAGGGAACTGTACGAGCTCAGTGGGAGGAAAATACCCTCTGCCTCTCTCCAAAATGAGAAGAAAGATCATCCAATGGGACGCCCATCCATATGGGCATTCCTTCCCATATGCTCATTAAACCCACTGTAGCCTCGCTGGGTAGAAAATTTTGCACACTTGATATTTGACTGACCTGTAGCTGATGCTGCCATTTCCATTGGTTGCAGTGTTACTCTTTACCACCATCTCTTTTCCACTGCACAAAGGAAAGGAGGGGAATCACTCCTGAAGTCTCAGCAGCAATTTGGGGTCAAACTCAGTTGTACAGATGTAGAACTGAAGGAGAACTCTGGGCCATGTGTTAATTCTACAGTAGTAGTCATATAATCACAGGCATGTGTAAGATATATGAAGAAAGACACAGAAATTATTCAAGTGCTATAGATGGTGATGGCCTAGATTCTTTCCTTAGTTTCTAGGATGTTGTACAGGGCTACAGTAAATATCTGCTGATATTTAAGACTTTCTCATATTTGTGTGGGGTGTGGGGAGCAGTTATATGTACCATCTACACAAGCGTCTTTTATGATGTAACAGCTGTTAGTTGGGTCAAATGTTGATGGCTTCAATGTAATGATGAATGCCGAAAAGAAAAAAAACAACACCCTAACAACTGTTTTCCATTGAATGCCCACACCTCACTTCCCTCCCTCCCCCCATCTGAATGTCACATGTTAACAATTCAAAACTCTGGTATTCCCTGCATTGGATGTTTTCACTCATACACAGACTTAAAGCCACTCAAGGAATTTGGAGGCTTTATTTAAACTTATTTCAGAGAAGTAATGCTTGATTCTCCACCAAGAAATGCCAGGCGTGGAAATGACATCTCATCCTGGTCTCAAAATACTTCACCGAATCAGAACAACTTGGATACCTCAGCTATTATGTATTCAAATACTTACTCATTTTCTTACCCAATGCAGACCAGGCAGACATGCATTTGGGAATCTGAAGTTTTGTGAAGCTGAGGGACTTCTGGAACGAAGTGAGATGCTAAAATATAGGCACTTTAGAAGAACTAACATTAGTTAGAAAGGGGATGGCCTTGCTTGCTCAATTCAATATGCAAACAACTTGTTTTCTACAGGAACTCCATTGGCAGCTGCAAGGGGGAAAAAAACCTAACAAACCCAGACAAAACCCTGACAACCTCCGCTGAAAATCCCACAGATTTCCAGGCTTTGGGCTCTTTCTACTTCCAGTTTTGAGAGCAGTGAACTCTCACTGTATTTTTCCACTCAGAAGGCGGCAACAAATACCAGAAATCTCACAAGATCAGCTCTTGCTGAAGTGTCATGCAGTAGCAGGGATGCTAGACGTGGCCACATGCTCTACCGCAGGCAGATGCAAACTCCTCTGTCTACACTCCCGGCTATGGAAACAGAAACCAGCTGTGATAAATGCTGCAGCTACCTTAACCCAGCTCTGAGGAAGCATTTGATGATTTTGGAAAAGCCTGCCTACATTTTGGGTGCTTTTCTTTATCAGAGGTTGCATCGGATGGATACAAAAATCCAGTGGGGTGGTGGGGACACCAGCAAGGTGACCATCCCCAGGGATGGAAGTACTGAAAACAGCTCGTCTCTACCTGGCACAGCGGTGTTGCCAACACTGCCAACATCTCCTTCAGACATCTGCCCATATTGTCTTTTAATCCACCTGCTGAAATAGGTCCTGCCTCTCTCTCCGCTGGTTAGTCAAGGATAAAGTCACTACTTAGCTCCTTTCTGTCCTGACATCTCCTCCTTGTGATCCAAAAAACAATGCTGTCAGGTGGAAACGTGGGCTGGAACAGGAAAAACGCAGAAAGGACTCTGTGAAGAAGCCTGCCAGCCAGCAGTCCGTGTCCTGTTAGCTGCAGTTCAAAACAGTCCTTCTACTATTCCCATAAATACTTCAGTATCTTCTGGAGTATCTCGGCGCAAACCGCAACAGATGTTGGATGCTATTATTTCTTCGTTCTTGTTCATTTGTTGTTCGTCTGTTATTTTTTGCCTTTTTTTTCCCTCTTGCCACCTGCCATCCACAAATCAGAAGTGTTTAAAAAAGCTGTGGTCAATCTCTGTGCTTACTGGTCCCTCTGCTGCTGCCCAAAATTAACAGGACAGGAGAAGAAAGGAGATAAAGATCTAATTCACTGTCTTATTTCTGACCTTAAAAGGATGGGTTGAACTTACTTTTGACAGCCCTAAGCCAAGAGAATAATTCTGCTGAGCTGGCCACCTCGGGAAGCTGAAGTACACGAGTACCACCGTTCTCTAACGAGTTCATTAATGTTACTGAACAATATATTGATGGTGATGTGAAATTATTATGTAAAGTGTTTTAAGGTGTAAGTTACCAGTGATATAAATCTACAACCAAGTCCTTTTCTCCCCAACCACATCCAGACCAGAAGATGTTAAGATAGTTCTTTAATGGCAAAAACTATTAGGCTGCAATATATAGCAGGTACATCTATTAATCATCAGACCATTTATGTTCTGTAATTCTACCAGAGTTAAATAACATGGACTACTAAGTACCTGAATCAGCTATTAGCAAGCATTCCTGCTCATTAAAACTCACTTATTTAGGCTTTAGCAATGGTAAATGTAACCAGCCCTGGAGGAGTGTCACAGCGCTTGGAAATGGCACATTAAGCTTCATTTACCCAGCTACACTCAGAGGCGGAGGGGGAAGGGAAAAATACAGTGACGGTCCATAACGAAGCTCAGAAGCTTTTTGAAGCTGCATTAAGAAAATGACAAATCTTACAAAGAGAGCCATAAAGCTTCCTCAAGTACAACAGTTCTGCAAGGAGCTATTTATCATAGTTTGTTGAAAAGACTCCTACGTTTAATACTATTGGACTGTGAGAGCTGATTATTAAATGTAATTACAGAAGTAGCACAGAAATAATAGTTTATTGCCGAGCATAAGCAACACTGTATTAACAAAGAGGACTGGGGAACATGTTCAGCATTTGGAATCGTATCATTAGCTTTTCTGGGAAGACATACACAAATGTATACACATTTAATTCCACATTAGCTTCTACTAACCAGAATTATCCTTCAAGATTTTCTGATTGGGGTCAATGCATCCATCTATACTTGGAGTGAGAAAACAGTAGCCAAAGTGGATTGCTATTTGGGTTACAGCTTTTACTCCTTTTCTACTTAACACAGATTTATTAAAAAACACCCACAGCCTGCTGTCAAGAAATATTGCTCACATTTGCTTATTAGCAGCCCTGTAATAGATACATTTTTGCTACGGTGCTGCCATTTGAAGCGAACGCTTTATTTAGAACATGCCAGTTATCAGGAGATTCTCCATGCAGTAAATCTTTTGAAACAACAAGTTTTGATTTCTTATTGCTACCTGCAAGAATGAGTTTAACTTCTGTTACACCTACATCTTTGCATGCTTGCTTGTGTATCTAGCCATCCATTTTAGCTCTTCTTTTTGCTGTGAGTGATTTCACCCAATTTCTTCATGCTGCTTCTTACTGTCAGAAATCTGCCACTCACCCCTCGTTCATCACTGTCCTTCTTGGTGAACCCCCCTTTTTTAAAAGCACACAGTTCTTTTGTAAAGCCTTCACTACTGCTTTGGGGTAGATATACACACTTTTCCCAAACCACAAAGCTGAACAAATTTGGAAGTACAGCTCCTTACAGCCCGGGCTACGGTTTGTGCCAGCAAGCAGGGCAAAAACCCAACCCTAGCCCAGCAGTCTAAAAGATCCCTTCTGGTCCACAAATTCTAGACTGAATCAACTCTGCTGCTGGTCCAAGACCGAAACATTTTGCAAAACTATGTTTTGGATGGAAGGCGTTCAGTGACAGATGGATTTTATTTATTTTTTGGGTAAAAGGAACAGCTTAAAACAGGTTGGGAACATCGGAGAGGATCCTGGCACATCAAGACAAAGCCTGAATGCATCTGAAGTACTCGAGAGATGTAGAAATCACCATCACAGGAACATGCACACATTCATCAGTTACACAGTGCACACCGACCCTCACTCAGCAACGTTCTGTTTTGCAGCAGGAAATACAACCAGCAGTTTTGAAGCCCAACAGCCTCCTTTAAGCATCTGCATTCCCTCTTTAGTTCACTACATAACAAAAGCTTAATGTTTTACAGGCAAAATTGCACCCAGAACCAGGAGATGAAAAATAGTTAGACTGTAAATCAGGTGCAAAGAGAAGAAATCAGAGTCTTCCTTTAGGCATTCGCATCTCTAGATTTTGTTCAAAGCAGCATTTTCACGTGGGCTAAAGACTCATGGGTTACATTTTCAAGAGGGTTGAATCTAAAAAACTTGTAGATAGATTGCTAACAAAGATTTTCAACCATGCTGCAAAATCTTTCGGAGCTCGGTGCTGATAATATATAGTGAGATGCTTAAAAAAAAATCCTGCTAGCCATCTATCTGCATCAGTAGATACACAAGGGCATTTGAGAAAATCTCTCCTGGTCACATCCCATCATTGGTGTAAAAGAAAACAAGTGTTCCTTTTGAAGGTTTTTTACTCATTTGGAACAGATAAATCACTGCAGCAGCACTTTCCAAGTGAAAATTATCTTGCCACAATAGCCATAAAAATAAAATAAAATCAACACGGATGGAATCCAAAGTAGGAGACCTAAATTATACATAACTATATTCATAAAACTACACCTCTGCTCAAAGTTGCTCTGTACACTACACATATGCCAGGATCTCTTAATCTGCTGCTGATGTGCTGCATATTGCAGTCGTGTGCAATTACAGTTAGCTATAATTAAGAACAATTACGGCTTTTATTTCTCCACTTGTTCTTTAAAAAGCACAGTTGTAATAAAACTTTTTTCCCCTCTTTTTTTTTTTTTTTTTTTTTTTAAAGGTGAATATAATTATACATCCCTATAACATCTCCAATAATTAGTTTGACTCAAGTTTCTTCTGGAACAATTTTCATTTTAACTGTCAGAACTGCCATCTATAGTCAATAGAACACATTGTAAAAAAATTCCATCATTAACCTTTTTTAACCCCATAAATCTGCAAAAGAACTTGAAGAAATTGAAGAATTCATTGCTTAAACATCTAAAGGGCAAATTCAACTCACACCTCTTTCCCAGCAATATCTTCTTAATCACACTGGAACATCATCACTGTCATTATTATTATTATTATTATTATTATTATTATTATTATTATTATTGCTAACTATAACAATAATAAATTAAATCTGGGCATAAAAGGTATTTGGCATCTCTCTGTATTTTATAGGCTACTTTCCAGCCCTATTCTCGTAAAAGAAGCTCTCTGCTGTATCTTTGTTTAGAATCTACCCGCGATTACTAACCATGCAGACTGCAGGGAAAAGTAATTAAGTTTAATAGAAGCCACCCTCATTTTTGAAGCTGCCCTCAATTTAAGCCATAGAAGGAGAGTAATTAAATTTAATGCGTGCCACAGCTTTTAAATGAAGATATGCCATGTAAAATTCTCTCACTCCAATGAATCTTTTCCGAACACTGCAAAATAAGTGTTGCGATGCAAAAAGATAGCAACCTACAACCACCAAATCATGTTAAGTTTTCTTTTTCTACTGGCCATGTCTTCCAAGGGGTGAGGCCTTCTTGTAGAGATTAAGAAGAGCATAATTTAAATCATGGGAATTGGGAAAACTGGAGTAGGATCACTGAGCTGTTTCCTTATCCATCCTTTGCTCGTGTCATCTGCTTTGATTAAGTTTAGAGGAAGCTCTTGTGGCAAGGTCCATCGCTTACAAGTTTTTAACAGATGCAACAGGTTTCTGAGTCACAAATCTCTATAGCACAGACATTGTTGGTCGAGAAGAGCCTCCCCCAAAGCAGCTGAACTAGAAGCAGGGACTAATGAAACGCATTTCAACTCACTACCACAGATCTCCCGTGTACGCCTTCAGTCTTTAAGTTATCAGACAAAAAAAAATAGTGACATTACCCAAGGCTCAGCTATTTCGCCAAGCAATAGTCTTACTACTTTTATGCAGAAATACAAATTGCAAACCAGGGCTCATGAACATATTTCACTATTGCAAAGATGAACTTAATGCATGAGGAACTTTGAGACAGAAAGAGAGGCATTTCCCTTTTCCAGCCCTGTAGGGAAGTAGCGGACGCTCTCTGTGTGTATAAATAAACATTCTCTTGCAGAGAATCATAGAAGTTTCGACAACTGATTTAAAATAAATGGGGAATTTGGAGGCTTGAATTACTTTGTAAAAGGGAAGATGACTGCCACTGTTTGTTCAGAAGAAAGTTAGACCGAGATACTAAACTCACAATTGGTTCACAGAAGTGCTCAGAACCTACTTCCAAGCAGCCTCCTCTCCTGAACACATAATTGTACCTACTATTAGGGCTGGAAAAAACTTCTGCAGTGAAACTGAGACCAGACTTGAAAAGACAAAACCTGGGACAGAATTTCAAAGGCCTTTTGGTCCAAAGTCTCCCCCCATAAAACAAGACAGTGAAAAAAAGAGAAGGAGAGAAGGAGAGGAGAGAAGGAGAGAAGGAGAGGAGAGAAGGAGAGAAGGAGAGAGAAAATAAATAGATCCTTTATTTCAGTTTTAGACCCCACTACAAACCTGCCATGTACATCCCCAAGAGAGGGGCTGAACACCCCATTTTAGCAGCGTAGGGAACTGATGCCCATATCCCTGGCGCACACCATACATTGCAGGAACCTGTATGTACAGCAATGAGATTCACACACGTTTCATCTGGCTTTCATTTCTTTACAAAATTATCAAAAGCAAACATCCATAATAGTAAGCAAGAGGCAACCAGGGTTTCATGTCTGGCTGTGTCCTGGACAAAGCCCACAATCACATCCATCAGTTCAGGGACTGTTCAATAGGCAGATCCACACTTTGAATCTTGAAGCCACTGCTAATATAAATTGCATGCAATTTGGGAAAGAGACTGCATTTGTAGCTATTTTTAGTTTCATGAAAGAAAGAAGAGATTTGTTTATACATTTCATGACAAAAAAGTTGGATTTTTTTGGTTTTAAAGTAGCAAAATAGGGACAAAATTGCTGTTTAAATTCTAATTTTTACTCAATTATATTTTAAAGTCATCCTACCAGATGCTGGAACTAAAGCAACATGATTTTGCTATATTTATAACTAAGCTGCAAAACATTTCAACATTTACAAAGAGAAGAAATCTCTCTGCTAATGCCAGGAGAAGAATAAGCTCAAATGCTATTGCACATGATGGCTCTTAATAGTTGGCACGAGGAGAGAAGAAACGTCTCTATAACAACAGTATCAAGGAAACTTGCATTGCAAATATCACATCATCATAACAGGGGAAAAAAAATATTTGTGGAGAGTGTTAACATGAGGACATAACATCCACACGGTCCCAAATAGTCAGGATGGATGAAAACCAAGGCAAGCCGTGGTGTCTTTCCTCCACGCCCCTAATCCGAAATCCCTCTTCCCATCCAAGCCGCCTGCTGTTCATGCCTTCTGCTTCCTCTTACGAAGCAGTATCCTTTCCTCACACATTTCTCAAATCAGTATTTTGGCCCTTCTGCAGTTGGCTACCTACAAGAAGACTCTCACTGTTCCCTAAGACATCCTCATGCCTTCCCCCAGGGGCTTCAGCAGAAACGCGGGTTGTGGACCAGCTGGCCAGAAGCTTACGGGAAAAAAATGAAACCAAATACAAAACAAAATCTTCAGAAGCCTCTCCCCTCCGTTCGCACCCTCAGCAATTGCTAGGCTTACAACACAACCTTCATCCCACATCTCATCCTCTCTTTGGAGGCTGTGGGTCCTGTAGGGTCCTGTCGCAATTGCCAAGTGCTCCGAGTGTTGGTGGGATGCAGCTCAGTCCGTGATGCTGGAGCAGCAAGGCTGCCCCAGGGCACCGGCATACGCCACTCAACTGGTTAAAAATTGAAACAGAGCAAACGAGAAATTTTTGAACAAATGCTTTGAGATTGTGGAGCACACGTTACAGCTGTAACCACCCACAGTTCCCTCCTACAGAACAGAAACACTGAAAGCAAAAACCATTCACTGCAGAAGTTGAAAAATAACAAAAAATGCTGCAGTGAGTATGAAATTAAAGCCTGTGGGTATTTCCTGCAAGAACTTTGGCAAAGAAAGAGAAGAAGTTTGCAGGACACAACGGAATAAGAAAATGCAACCTTGGTTTACAAGTTCATGAGAAGTGTCAAGACTGGTGTGCAGGTCTGTACTAGTTATTACGTTCATCACTCATTTCTCACTCGTGAAGAAAATCATATTTTACAGTAAAAACGTGCAATAGTGGGCGGGATGGGAAGGACAGCCTCTTCTATCCATTATTAAAAATAACTAAACTAGACAAAACCCCAGATAACCTCAGTTAAAAAATTTTTCCAAGTCTCCGAGTACAGCGGAGAGAAGAGCAAGAATTCAATGTGCCATTCAGCGGGGAAAAGGGCTGCCTGCTCTGAAACGCTCTGGGAAAAGAAAAAAAAAAGGATAAAATAAAAGCAAAACTACATGCTCTCCACCATAAAACTGATTTTTTGTGTTCACTACTTACAGTGATCATTCAGCTCTACGGATCAAAAAAATCCTACTGATACCAATGTGCATGGTCAATCAGCAGGATATTCTGTTTCAAATACAAGATCTGAGGTTGTTTCTTTGATTTTTTTTCAAAAGTGCGACAGAATTTTCCATTTCTCCCAGTGCCGGTCGTGTTCAGGTAAATGTTACAGCTTCTGCAAGTGCAAATTAAAGACAATTATAACCTGGCTAACCTACCTCATCATTAAAATGCCTGGCACAACTCATTTGCCCAGGGAGTGAAGATTTGCTGCTATCCCATTCACTCGAGTAGCAAAATACTCATCTTTAGATGCTATGGGCGTGCTGATTGCTCTTATCAAAGAAGGCAAAAATGGAGGTGACTCTTTGCCCCTGTAGGAAGGAGTACTGTGGTATAGGTGGAAGAACATATTGCCATGTCAGTCAGTACTACCACTTGGGCAAACAGCATCCCGTAACATTGTAATGCAGGTGTGTTTAGGAAAATTGGATATTTCTCTTTCTGGTACCAGCTGCGCAAGGGAGAAAGTAGGACTAGTGAATGGAAGTGTTAAGGGTGTTAATAAATATACCTTAAGGGGAATCTACTGTATTTCAAACTGGTATTAGGGACTCCTTAGGTATGAGCTCTGACTTAAGTCATTGCATCTCCATGGCAGGTGGAAATTGGGTGCAACTGCAAGAGCTGTAAACAAATCAATGCCAAAGAGAACAATGCTGAGAAGAATAAAAATAGCTATCAGCAGAAGTCCTTTAAAAGCAGTCTCAAAAGCAGAAAGCAGAAACCTCCAACCCTCCTGTCCACAGTGGAGATATCTACAACGGTTTATTTCCAGCTGGGGAGACAGTATTAGTGAGAACTCCCTCTAGTTGCATTATATTATATATATCATATTCTCTTTGAGCCACAAGCAACTTTTTTGTTGCATTTACAGACAGCACAAAGCACAGATAGGGCTTTGAGGTGATGCTGTAAGTGTCTCAATAGAAAAAAAAAACCCCAGGAATGTTTCACTACAAGAAAAAAAAATCCTTATTGAAGTTTTACCCCATTTAAAATCCTTGCTTGGTTAGGTTTAAAACTTTATAGCAGGGACAAAAGGAGAATTTTCTTAGCCAGGCAGAGATCTCAACATTTCCTTCCAGCTGAATCCCTCAAGAAGGAGAAGTATTGGAGCAGCTCTGCAATCCCACGAAGAGGTGGGCTTTCTTGGATATTACTGGGTTATGAAGCCATGGTCCTGAAATAGGGAGGGTGTGGG
Source organism: Aramus guarauna (assembly GCA_013400195.1). NCBI lineage: Eukaryota > Metazoa > Chordata > Aves > Gruiformes > Aramidae > Aramus > Aramus guarauna. The sequence continues at coordinate 1,726,225 of VXBL01008794.1, forward strand.
AGGTGTGGAGTGAACTGGCATATCCGAACAACTGGGACATAGCAGATTAATGAGTTGTAACCACCCCAAATCCTTACAAAGGTCCTGATGTTCAAGGGTTGGCCACGTTCACTTATGTTTGTGGACCAGAGTGCCATCAGTGAAATTCAAGCCAAAAGACAAATCCCACAAACAAAACCCCCACTTCTTTTTCATTGAAACCTGACCTTTTCATTTCACGAAGTGTGTGTCAACTTAAATCTTGTCAGCCTGACCCCAATCCGTCCTATTCCCTGGATCTATGGAGCTCTTTGTAGAAGACATTCGCACCCCAGGCTATGATCTCGTCAGACCTCATAAGTGAAACGGGGCCAGGTCTGGCTGGGACTGTGGGAGACACCTCTGAGGGAACCCCAGATGCTTCAGGAAGTTCTTGGTGGTGACTCTCACAAATAATGCTCCTCGAGTTAACACCAAATCCACAGTCCACAGCGACATGAAGGGTATTAGGCTCCTAAAAGCTTTGTATTTTAAATAGGATGAACTAGAAATTAGAAACACTTTTATAAACTCTGGGGACATTTCCTCACATGCACTACAGTGACAGTTACATTAACGTCTGTCAGCTATTGAAGTTCTCCCCTCATACTCCAATACTATCAATATGCACAAGATTTTATCCATTAAAAAAAAAAAA
>VXBL01008794.1:1726940-1775136 GCA_013400195.1 Aramus guarauna
AAAAAGACAAAATTCACCAAGCTGACTGCTGTTCTTGCTTTTTCCCTTCCACTGTTGAGGTTTATCTTCATACTTCCACATCTTTTCCTGGCAGAAGTCTCAGTGGCCCTTGCTTATTTCACTGCCAGTAACGTGTCTTTTCAACTTCTTCTATTTTTAAATCTCTTCTAGTCTGGTTTACTCCCAGTATTCAGTTTGCACTCCCCTTTTACATCATCTTCCTCTGCCTCAGCTTGCTTCATTCTGGCAATTCTGATCTGCCTGTGTACCCTTGCCTCCAGAAATATAGTCTCCTATTTCACATCCTCTACCATCAATCAAAAAATTTCAAACAGAAGTATTTCCTCCATTACACAAAATTTTTTCAGTACATCAGACCTGTTTCTAAAGCCAAATTTTCCCCCAAACCATGTAAAATAGTGAACCTGGAATATAACAACCCAGTGCATAAGTTACCAATATATTGCAATATTCAGCTATGGCCAATTGCCACTTCAGTAACTTCTTTCCACATTCAGATTAGTGTCTATGAGGCACAGACTGCTTAGATACAATTATTTTGACTTAGACTGCACCTTTCCTCCTCCTTAGCAAGTGACAAAAACACATGATGTCCCAGAAATTAAGCATAAGCATGGTGCTGGTACATAAGGAATGGTCAGTAATTTTATGTAATACCCTCTGTTATTGACTCGACGCAGGTATTAGCCTCAGCTTTAATGGTACTCATCTTTCAGTGCTGTTTACCTGAAAGGTTCTCACTTTACTGACTTACACAGGGTGGGGGAAAAAAGATTAAACTGGCTAGTGTAACAAGTCTTGCACCTTCAAAAAGAGCTTTCAGTGGAAAAAAAGAAAAAAACCCTGGAAAAAGATTGGTTTTCAACATGAGCCACAGAAATAACAAATTCCTGTACTGTGTTTTAAAGTGTTTTCTGCCCCAGAAAAGCAAAGATGTGTCTTGTTGAGCTGTATAAAGAAAGCCAACACATGTGAATGGTGGCTTTTTTAGCTATCACTATATAATCTCTACTTGTTAGGTTTCTAATTGTAGGCTTTCTGCTATTTTCTTTGGTTATTATGTGAGATGCATTCGCAGGGATCTCAAGGAACAGTTGGAGCACTACAGATATAGGACGTGCATTCTCTGAAATTTCATTATGTATAGATTAACACCTCCCAACAGGCACCATCTCACAGAATGACAGCCAGAAGTAGAGAACAACAAAAAAAAAACCCCAAATCCACAGATTTCAGACTGAAAAAACTTCCTTGGCTTAGATGCGTTTTTAGAGTTGAATTCACATACATGAAGAATTTATAACTTTATTTTTTTTTTAAACAAGCTGTAGATCATTCTTTTCCCTATTATTTCCCTGAAAATAAATGGAGATTTTTATCCAATGAGTAGGAACTGAAGAGATGCACAAAAGCAGATCATGCCTTTACCATCCCTCTGTGTTTCCACTGGGCAAATCACCTAGAAGTTCCCAAAACTTCCACTGAGCAGTTCTCAGAGTTATTATCAAATAACAGTATTAGCATTCACAGGCCGCTCCAGAAATTACATATACACACAGAGCGTTATTTAACTGCATGTCCTTTCATTTCCCCTGAATGAAATTGCTACCAAGCTACAAAGAAATGCAATTAATAGGCACTGCAAACACACACAGACACATACGGGCAGCACCATCCTGCCTTTTCCGCTCCCATGCTCAACCACTTTGAGTGCACAAACCATTGAAGCGGAGCCTCTTCTTTGCCCTCCCCAGCTCCAAAGTCCATCCAGAAATAAAAAGTGTATCTGAACTTAGTTTCTCCAGCTGCTTTTTTGTGTTGAACGGAACACCAGTCTGGCTCACATTCAGCTTATGTCACTCCACAGCGCGCTCGGACACAGGATTAATCCGTATCTGCTCCTAATGATTCAGCTGAACAGAGAGGCTGGAGAAAGACGAGGGGTTCGGTGAGCGGCAGAACCAACGGGGCCTCGTTGCCTATTGATTTATGTCTCAAAGTTGCCCTCCCACGTGAATTTTTGAATACCTAATAAAGGTTGATCTCCTGACTTTCCCTTGTAGAGACTACTTTTTCTCCTCTGCAATGCCCGCTATTTGCATGAAACTGGCAGAAATTAAATATCTCTGAGACCTCTGTGCCTGTCAAATTTGGTTAAAATGTACTCACTGGCGTAAAAAGCCACAGAGACAAGAGGAGAAAAAATAGGGGCTGACAGACAATTCAACTATATAATCCTTGCTTCTTCAGTGAAACAGAGAGGAAGAAAAAAAGAAAAAGAACACAAAAAAGGAGGAGTAAACCAGAACCTGTCTCCCACAACACGGCAGGAATAACCTCACACCACATTTTTCCTGTGGTCAGTCATTTACATGCAAACATTTACATTGCAAGGGTCAAAGGATGCAGAGCATCTTACAGCGAGCGAGAACAACAAACCCAACCCAAATACAATAAGGAAGGCCAAAATAAACAAAAAACAGATTTCAAATGCCACGGGAAACCCCAAAACTCTGTCCTGGCTGACAGCCATCATGCTTCGGATCAAGGTGGTGACCAGTCTACGTTTAATGCTTCAGGCTGACTATGGAGACTATATAATCAAATAAGTAAATTTTAAAAGCAACTACTGGAGGTTCACTGTGAAGTCTGCACACCCAATACAGTTCAACAATTTTATCTAGGGACTCCAGAGCCCCAGACAAAAACCCACCGACAGCCTTTAATTTCTGTTCGCTTGTGCTAGAAACGACAGTCAGACTTGCTGGATTTCACCTCTGATCCAGCAAAGCTCTTAAGCACGTGGTTCACTTTAGGCGTGTGGCAAATGCAACCGAGAGGGGAAAAAAATGCTCATGCACTTAAAAACTCATGATGTGTTAATCTTGCTGCTGCCTCTGGGCCTTTCTGAAGAGGAAAAAAAAAAATCTGAAAGGAAAGTAAAACCCCACCAGTTTTAATTCTGAGCTTCTCTGTGAATATAAAAGTTAGTTACTTCGAATCCTGTCATAAACTGTTACATTTAAATACATAAAAATATACATGGGCACCGGGCGCCAGGTGAACACGCTGCTTTATTCCCTCCACTTGCTGCGGATCCGCTCTGTGCACGGAGCAGCAAGACTCAAGCACCATTTTTTGACCACAGCGGATGGGCAGGACCGTGGAAAAGCTTTGCCGATGCTTTGGAATAAAAATATTTTTAAAAATCCGACCATTTGAAATCCTGGCTAGATCGCAGAAAGCCGCAAGAATTTACCCCAATTTCAAAAGGATTTGCCGAACAGGCTGCTCGTGCCTTGGTTCAGCTTCGTACGCCTCGGCTGGGCCAAGACGTGCCATCTGGTTCCCAGCAGCGCTCGCTGAAGTCCGTGGGAGTTCTGCCTCCAAAGCGACAGCGTGATGTGGCCCATCGTCCTCGACAAAGCTAGCGCCTACACTTTTAATGGATGCCGTTTCAGGCAGGCATTTGAGGTAAAACAAAAAAGGAAGAAAACCCAACAAAACCCCAACTAAGTGAATGTGGTGCTGAGGATTTGATCTACATTCATTAGTCATCAGAGTTCCCGGAGACAAAAAGATTAGCCCCATTATCCCACAGAAATTTCGACCTATCCCCATATGAGCTTTGCATTGCCATCTCTTATGTCTGCTTCGTCTTAGTGGGCGCGAACCTCTTCCATTCACCGATTGAGGGGAAAAGTAGATTCAGCTACATCAGTAAACAGAAAGATTTAAGATGTGCAGCTCTATCATCATGCTGCAAACTTCATAAATAATCTAGGAATACTTAAAGCCGTCTAGAAAATTTCCAGATGATGTATTTTATACTTCTTTATTTCCAGGTAAATCTCTCAGAAGAAGGTTAGCCCATACAAACATATATCTACCCAATACAAATAGATATGGTATTCTCCTATTAGATCTATTTCTAAGTCTATTTGAACAGTGTAAATTATTTCAGCAAAGTATACATCGTTACAAAACATATTATGAGATTTCCTGTATACCTAAAGCCGGCCTCAGGACAAAACGCCCTGTATGTTCCTGCTTAGACAGTTTGAAGTTAAGCTCTTTTTTTCTTTTCTTTTTTTTTTTTTTTCCCCTCTTTTTTTGATTTACACTTTGCCATATTCATTACTGCTTCCCATCAGTGCAGCAGACATTGGTTGTTGCATTACATATGCCAGCAGACAGGCTCCTACCTCTTATAGACTGCTGCCTACGTACTACAACTGTTTATTATTCTCAATGCACAAAGTGCCAGCTAAATCAATAGTTCAAAAGCCTTGTTCAATTCAAATGGACTTTACAAAGTACTGCACTGTAATAAACACATGCAGGCAGAATGTTTCCCCAATTGCTTACATGACACAACTCTTATCGCATAAAGTAATACAACTATCACATTTTTCTTACTATGCCGAGCCCCAGTTAAGTCAAGAATGGAATTATCCTATTAATCACAGATGAACGGGGTGTACTGGCAATGACATATAGTAAATAAAGTGATAAAAAAGAAATACAGTGACAAAAATCCTCACAGGGATCACTCCTAATGTGTTAGGCACTGTAGCAATTTGGACCGGTCTTCATTTCTTACTCGGCAAAATTTCCCCATGTAAGTGGTTTTATAGTTTCCAAATAGTTGAAAGATCCATCAGGACAAAAATTATCTACTAAATTGCAATGAAAGCAATAAATATGCTTCTCCTATGCCTAGGAGGACCATTAGGTCTCCTCTGTATCCTCTCTAATGGTCCTACTTCACGCAAGCCCTGCCATCAATTTGCGTGATGTTTTACTGCACTAAGACCAGGACCAGAGATACTCAACGCTAGGATAAGTGCTTGCATGAACGGAATGAAGAAGCCGTGGAAAAGGGTGACACTTCCAACATGACCAGTAATTTGGTCAGTAGGACTTATTTATACAGAGATGATAGAAGGTCTTAAACTTTTGCCCTAAATCTTTTTATATCATTGTCTGAGCTCAGTCCAGGTCCCTGCCCAGCTAAATGTTAAAGTAAAACGGATCACTCAGATCAAGGATTTGCTCAAATTTATTCAGGCTTTACTAAAATTCCATGCAAAATAAGAATAGTAATTACCACAGGGCAATTTATCCTACTTTCTTATTCCTGCTCTATTAGCAGAAATCAGTCAAAACAGAGCAATGACTTCAGCTCTCTTAAAAAAGGTGGCAAAAGAGTTATCAGCCAAGGATGGTATTGTAAGTACCAGCCTGCCCACTTTCTATCAATCAGATACTACTGGCAGAGCAATAAAGAAAAAGTGAGATAAGAAGGAAACATCTGTCAAGCAACATCCCAGACAGGCGAGAAAGAAGGAAAGCAGCCTGGGAAAAGAACAGGATAACAACAAAAAATTACCAGCAAGTAATTTTCCCAGTGTTGTACATTCCTTTTCTCCCACCCTATGAATAGAAATTGGTCAGATAGCCCAGGTAGCGAGTTTGCTATTTGAGGCAACTTCTGGCTGAAAGGATTTTTTTAGTGACAGATCGTGTCTGAGGAGCAACGCTTTGGCTGGTTTGACAGCTTTCAGGGCAGTTTCCCAGCACTTGAGCCACTTGAAGGAGTCATGACACTCCACATTTACAACTTAAACAATAGATAGCAGCAGCCAAGTTGATGTGCACAAACCACAGAGGTCTTTCTACTAAAGAGAAAAATGGTCTTCAAGGCTTTGGTCACTCCTATAGACTCTTGAAACACAAGAACAATTAGGCCCTTTATACAAAACTAAACACAGAAAAGGTGATGTTTGGAGGCCTCTCTAACTCTTGCATGGGAAGAAAGAAGTTCATTTTCACGAGGTTGTTGCAGATGGCCATAGGACACGCAAGCTGTTGAATGTGGACAATAGTTATCGCGCGACATCTTGGGTGGCAATGGGACTAGAGATTGAGTTGTCCAACTACACAGATTAAATGTTGAGAGACTAAGAAGAGGGAAACTTCATTCTGATATGTGTGAAAAAGATAAATGTGACAGAGAGCTACACAAGCTTCCAAGTGATTAGTACTAATATTTGCATTATCAAGATCATGTTACTTAAGTTTATTTATTTGCATGAAAAGCCATATAGGATTGAACTTGCCACAACACAGGAAAGGTAGCTCTGATAAACTCAGAGAACTGTGCTTGCTGCCTTATTTCCTTTTTGTAATTGTTCTGGATGAGGTTTTTTTAATCTAATGGCTCCATAGTAAAGATAAAAATAAATAAATAAATGCATTAAGTAATTTTTCTCTGCTAAACTGGGGATAACATTAAATTCATGTCCCTTGCAGTGTTTTCCCTCTATCACTGGTCCTGTCTTAAACCATCATAAACTAATCAGGAAAAAAAAAAATTAATCAATGCCAAATAAAACAAACCCCTAGCCTGTCCATTGCTGAGTTTTCTCCAAATTTATTTTGGGTTTGGACACATTTAGGCTGGAATCTCTTACTAGTATCACTGACCACTTAAGCATATAAATGGACTAAATAAGGCAGCACTCCAAAGATAATTTTTCTTTTTCTTTTTTTTTTTCCCAGCTGATAAGGAAACACTTTCAGGATATTTGTAAATATTATAAGACAAGACATTTTCATTTCAAGATGGTAAAAACCCAAAAAAACCCCAAAAACCCAACAAAACATTAAGTATACTTCAATTTGGACTGTCAACTGACCCATACTACAATGCAAAAGACAAAAGTTTCAAGCTAGGGCTGAGTAAGTTTTCATGCTTACCCAAGTCAAAGTCGTAAAATTCTCAAATGTATGTTTTGGAAAGATGGGATGCAGGATTATCAGCTGCTTCACTTTTATTTCTGGTCCCATGGTAGCACTTAGCAGGATCCTTTTTTTTTGTTTGTTTGTTTTACAAGTAAGTTTCTAGGCCTCACATTAATGGAGAGAAAAAGAAAAAAACCCAAACCTAAATAACAACCTTAGAGCTTTGTATACCTTTGAGCATTTGAAAGACCGTCTCTCTAGTTTCTTCTGAGGGCCCCTGCCATAAAGTTTTGATGAGGATCTCTCAAATACCTGGTTAGCAGTGCTGGGAGGAGTGGATTCCTGTCCTTATCCAGATGATGCCTGCTTTAATCATCTCCATTTTTGCTGTGCCATCACTTGGGTAAAAAGAGGTACTTTTCTTGGACACTGAAGGAAAGACGGCAGCTGGTTTTCAATGTGAAAGTATCCCAGCGTTCACCCATGGCTGTGAAACCACCGACACTACATCTGAGCCACGAGGTACCTGGACCCCAGCTCGCTACAGAATGGGCACTGCTTGCAGGAATTCAATCACTTCCAGCATCTATTTTCTGCTTGCTTAAGAGTTTGAGAGTGCAGTAAACCACAGATTGCCCCTTAAAACACTCATTCCTGAGAGTTTACTGGGTACGGATTGCTCCAATGTTTTCCACATCGGGGATTTGTGTGTTTTGATCCATTGCCCCCAAAAGGCAGAGGCTGGGAAATAAAAAATCCATTCAGAGATTCTCCCTGCGCCACTCCAACCCCTCACCTCTTCCTTCTCAGGGGGATGAAGGAAAGCAACATTGGAGCTGAGAAAGCCCTACATCCGTGGGTCCTTCTCCCAGTGTTTGGCGGCGTTATGGGAAGTGACAGTGTTTATTTTCCATTAGGAGGAAGTGCATTGCTGTGCATGGAAGGAATTAATTGCTTTCATTTGATTACCTAAAGGCTGACCACCTGTGGGTACAATCAGCATTGTTTTCCTCTCTTGATGTAAACAAGAAAGTAATTGAAAGCCTAATGTGCACCCAGCAGTAAAAAAAAAAAAACAGAAAGAAGGGGCAGGCCTGTAGCAGCACACTTGAGCCAGTCTTATTCTCTCCAGTTGCTAGAGATAAAGGATTTAACATTTTAAAACAAAGGAGAAATTATCTTACAAATTGGGGTGATCTCAGTTACCGCTTTGGCATTATGTTCTTGCATCTGTCTGAATAAGTCTGTCATTCTCAGACCAACAGAGTCGTGTTTAACTGTAGGCAAGTTGCAAAAAAATACTTCAAAGTTCAACCCAGATTCTTGCTCGCTTGCAACTCAGGCAGGGTAAGTGGAGACTCATGCCTACACCTGATAAAAGGTAAATTCACAGGCTTTTCAAAACTTTTATTAAGATTTTACAAAGGAAATTACATTAAGACCCTGATGAATTGTAAATTATATAGGGGCTGCTGTGGGGCATTAGCCATGGAAACCTGTATAAGCGGACAAGGAAACATACTCACTGCAGTAAAAAGAGCAAAATGGTAAGGTGAGAAACCCAGCTCCATTTCCTTCCTGGCTCCAGTCACATAATCTATTGCCCAGTCAAATTAAATGGCAAGTTTAAAAGGCTGCTTCATGTTATAGCCTAAAAGAAGGAAACCCATTTATGAAGAAAATATAGATTTTGCACAAAACCCCCAGAAGTATTTACTGACAAGCATTATTTATTCATTCAAGAAACTTATCATGTATAGATACAGCATCTCAGAACTACCATCCCATCTACTGGACAATAAATTTCCAGAGCAATGAGAGAACTATGAAAAAATTCTCACAAGGACATTTCTTGGGAAAGAAGGCAATGTGTCTGGATTTGCAGATAATGCCTGTGCACAGATTGGGTAATAGCAAAAAAATCCAAATCACCCTTCTTTTATTGTCTCATCAGTCAGCCAGATGGATAGGATCTCTCAACATCTTCTGTTCTGGATGCACTTCTTGAGCCTTTCCTACATCAACAGGGTCAGCTTCCAAAACATAGGCTACGGGCACATGACTCAAAGTTTTGCAATACAGCAAATTCAACAAGAAAACATTGAAGACAAATTATCTCCAACTGGACAATATTAATTTGTTTTTGTTACAGCTTAGACTGGTCAGGCCAAAGGAGTTCTTTCCACAGGCAGTTAAGTCCTAATACATGAGTGCAGTGTGGACATGGTGGCAAGAAAGTATTTTGTCTTGAAAGGAAAATGCAGAGATGTGAAGGCAAGGGTGGGAAGACCACCTTGGTTACAGGAAAGATAAACACAAAGTCAATGCCACCACATTTACACAGTCCAGTGGGAAATGGGAATTTTTGTTCCACCAAAGTAACTTTTAGCACAACACAGTCTACCCAGTGCAGCTGAGATTTCAGGCACCAAATTATCACAAAGTAATGGGCCAACTAGAGAGAACCCAGAGGAAAGCAACAAGAATGGTCCGAGTTCAAAATGCTATGACCTACAGGTAGCAAAAGGGGAAGAACTGGTGTTGCAGGGATGATTTGGAGAGTAGATGTCTGAGGGAAGCTTCAACATCTTCAAATACAGAAAAGGCTGCTGCAACAAGGAGAATAATATGTTCTCCATGTCCAGAGTGAGAGGAATGCAGAATTCATATAACTAGACATATTTAACAGCAGATGTCTGACTTGCATGTTATAAGCGTCACAGGTAAGCACAGAGGTCAGATCACAATAAACACTGAGTTTCCTTATGGTGCCTCACTTAGAGTATCTCCTCTAGCTCTCGTTCATATGTAGGAGCATGAAGTCAAATCCTGCAGTTCAAGGAAAGGCTGCTGTACTGTAAAAGAGGAATAGCAGCATCAGAAGAGGATAGTGTTTAGGTTTAGTAGCTTAGTAGATGTACGGAGGCATCTATGATGCAGATAGACTGCAAGAGGAAGGCAAGAAGTAATTACTCAACTGCAGCTCAAAGGTTCTCATAATTTACAGGACAAGATTCAAAAAGAGGTGAAAAGTTACAGTAGATACTAATACCTCTCGGTTTATGATGGCATGGGCATTTTTCCTGTTAGAAAACTAACAAACCTGGGAGCTGGATCTCTACAAAGCTGCAAACAATCTCTCTACAAACTTCATAGACCAAAACACAGATTAAAAGGAGGAGGAAGAGGAAGGCATAGTACCCAAATGACAACAGAAATCTTAGCGTGCTGCCACATACACACGATGCAAGAGCCACAGGTCAACAGTAAATAAGTTTTTCTTCTTCCATAATTATTAAGGTGGTCTGATTATGAATTTGTAACACAGATGAATGCAGAGCCTGATCTGAAAACCTTTTCACCGCTGCTGAAGTCATAACCATGGACAGGACAGCTGTGTTATTGCACGTGCTATGGCAAGTACATACATCATATTTCACCTAGCGTGATTGTTCACAGTTCCATCCAACACTGTTCTCCTGCCAACATTAATTTTTTGCCAATTATTTTTCCTCAGCTGATTTATTCACCCCAAAGCCAGATCCTTTAGCTAAAACAGAATCAAAGTGAAATCATCTGCTTCTCCTGTTTCAACAGCTGTACATTCCAGTTTTGCTGAGGGAAGAGGAGAGAAAAAACCCTGCCGTTATCTGCTGAAGTCAAGACACCTTACAGATAAGAAGCACCTTCAACAAGCATGGGTAAGTCCCTTATACTTTCTGGAAAACAATCTAGTGACAGGTCAGTGAATCAATTTTTTCTTCACGGAGGTCAATACTGAGCAGTGTAGGATTCGTACAGGCAATCAGGTAGTTGATTAGATGCAGTGGGGATCACTAATACTTAAGCTATTTACCTTTGAGTGACTGCTTAGGGAGAGTTGCAAATGCTCTCTTGTTGGAAGGAATCACAGGGTAAACTTTTTTAAATACCCTTCTGACACCCTGCACTTGGAATTTTGAATAAAAATATTTTGTGTATTTTATGGCTGAAATGCCAAAATGAAATAGATTTTCATTCTCCTCTGGACCAGGAATTCAAAGAGACAGAGAGAGGTAATAGTTTAATAGACTGATGTGATTAGAAGAAAAAGAAATGGGCAAACTCTGAAGCACATGTGAATATATTCAAGCTCTACCTCCCTTACGTCCCTATAGAGTAGCAAGGTTGTAGGCATCCCGGTTTAACAAACCAGGCTATTGCTTTGGTGCAAGTAACACCCTCTGAAACAGGTTTGTGTTGCAGCTGCATTCAAAACCAGAAAAATTGAGACACAGGAAATTAAATTATTCTGCACAGATCACAGATATTGTTGTGACATCTGACATGGAAACCTGACCTTGTGTGCTGGCCTAGGAACATGAGCCAAGAACTTAGGAAGGTTTTGGTAAGGCTCTCAGCACGCAGATGCTTACATGAAAAGACCTCTTCACCTTCGGAGGAGAATTACTGTTTTCAGTAACGCGTGTGTCCAATTTCTGCTGAAGTTGGTTACGCACAAATAAATGACCCCTTTAGTTCCACACACAGACTAGAAAGAGTTTAAAATAAAAAAAAAAAAGTGTGTTGATGGAAGGAAGGAGACAAAGGCCATCCTGTAGCATCAGGAAACAGAATAATTAAGTTTTACAAGCTCCTTTTTCCCCTGCACCCCCCATGATTAATGACCGTGCTTTACTTTCCTTAAGGAGTGGGCCCAAGGCTTGTGTATCAGTTTTTACAATCTGGTTTTAATGTGGAAAGATAATAACTGTGCAAAATGGAGCAGACTGTATAAAAATTCTCTCTGCAAATGTGATTACACATAAAACCCATAAAAATTGTACAAAGCGATAGATGAACCAAAACTGAACAGCTGTAGTTTTTCATTATTTTGGAACTGAGCAGAAAGAGTGTATGTATAGAGAATGACTTCAGTTTTTTTTTAATCTTCTGGACTTAATTGAATTATACATCTGCTGGGAATTTAAAATTTCAGAAGGAATATCACATTTCTGCTAAATTGAATTCTATATTGTTGAAATGAAGAACCGTCTGTGAAATATTAGCAATAAGGTTGATATATTTCAATAAACCCCTAGCAGTATAGTTCAAAATAATGTGGCACAGTTATATATATATATAAAAGTTATTACAACTAGGATCATTGGTAATCTAAAGACATTTTTAGCCCAGAAGACAAATTAAATAAAGTATCATGGCTTTTATGTTTACTTTAGGGATGATTTTAGACAAATAAATTAATGACTTAACCACTTCACGGCTGCTGCAGAACCACTTCTGGCACTGCTCTAGTCTATCTTGTAAACTGTTTTTACTTGTAAGGCAGCCAAAAAAACCTCAAAACCATAAAGTGCTCCAGGTCTAATGCAGTTGGAGAGCTCAGTATGGTCTAGGGGAAAAAACAGAAATAAAATATACTTGAGCATTTCTCAACTGGTACAGCACACAGGTGAAAATGAAAGAATGGACTTTATAGACTACAGAGTTTTGACTATGGCATTAAGCGCTATCACAACACCCTTTTTTGATAGTTAGATGTATCAAGTTAGTTTACAGTGTGAAGAAGTCATCTTAAAACTGTTTGGTTTTATTTAAGAGAGACATAACACAGAAAAAATGGAGAAGACAGATTAAAACCGCAGTGAGAGATTAACCATCTACTTCAGGTGACAGAAATAATCTCCTGGATCCACTTAAATCAAACACTGCATCTGCTGCTGAAACTGGCCCTGACCCTTGGCAGCTCTCCATCACAACCAGCCCCTTTGGTACTACGAAGACCTCAAAGCTAATGGTTTTCATGCAAAATGGTGAGGGACTGTTTATCAGCGAGTGTAGTGATAGGACAAGGGGTAATGGGTTTAAGCTAAAAAAGAGTAGATTTAGATTAGATATTAGGAAGAAATTCTTCCCCGTGAGGGGGCTGAGGCACTGGCACAGGTTGCCCAGAGAAGCTGTGGATGCCCCATCCCTGGCAGTGTTCAAGGCCAGGTTGGATGGGGCTTCGGGCAACCTGGTCTAGTGGAGGGTGTCCCTGCCCATGGCAGGGGGTTTGAACTAGATGGGCTTTAAGGTCCCTTCCAACCCAAACCATTCTATGATTCTGTGATTCTATGATTTCAGAGGAAGCACTCCATGGTGTTGTAGGCTCCAGGCAGAGCATCCTCAACATGGGCACGTCTGCGCCTGGGGCCAAAGCACTGCCCCTCTGGGACAATTCAGTACATGACCTGATTCACAGACACACATCAAGTAACTAAATACATTCAGCTCCTACCCTGCATACTGCTCTCTGCAACCCCTGTGAACATGTAGGAAACCTGTTAAAACAACAAAAAAACCCCAAATGCTAGATTATCTGCAGTGCGTCAGTATGGCTGCTACAAACAGCCTGAATTGTGACACATCTTATTAAACACCCTGGCCAAAACCCAGTTCTCTTATCATGTAGTGTGTTTAAATAGAAGATGTCACTAAAAGAGTTGTGTTTACTTGCTGAAGAAAAGACAAACAAGTAATGTAAGACGTTGCCAACACTATTGTTAAACACGCCAATTTTTTCGAAAGAGTCAAAAAACTTTGCTAAATTCTCCCCGAAGACACACGTACACCGAAAAGAAGAAACGGCTATTGCAACAGAACAACTTAATTAATAAACATTGATTGTGCTCATTGACTGCTGCAAATTGTATTAAATATTAACAACAACATTTTGTATATTTTATATTACTCATGAAAGTTTTATACCTTTGCCCTACAGCAGCCATAGATTTTATGTAAGCTTGCAACAAAAGTGACAAACTATTAAGCAGTACGGAACACTTCTATAAATATTAGCCGCACATTACTATATACAGATATAATGCCTTTCCTTATATCTGTCCATACAAGAAGGTTATTTTAAAAACAGACTTGAAGTCAGGAGTTGCTGCCTTGCAACGGCAGTGATAGCAACTCCTGACTGCCCCAGGTCATGCAGCAGCAGAGTCATTGGGCACTGCTATTGCCACCGGGTACGTCATCTCTGCGATACCAGCTCTGGGTTCACCTTGCCTTGTGTGGTACAATTATGTCTTTATTGGTCAGGGCTATGGCAAACCACTTGTGTGATGGCTGCACATCTGGTTACACCCTGGGGACAGTCGCCTGTTGGTCACTTTGCAAGAAGGCACCGCGTTGTCCTTGGATGGAGGGCAACCACAAACGGGACACATGGATTGTTGAAAGACTATGGACCACCCATTCAAAACAATGGAATATCTTCAGTGACCTTTGAAGTGAGGCAATTTCCAAGAAAATCTCATCGTTTTGGACAGTGGCTCCCCAACTCTATACTTTTCATTAAAAACCACTTAAAGTATTTCTGCAAACAGCATGGCTTAATGCATCCGCCTCTAGAGATGAAGGTAACAGCTGTTTAACAGTGCACAGCCACGCGATATAAAAAGAGTTTACAACAGCGAGAGTAGAAAAATACTGTATCTAATCCAAACTGTAAGGGAACTGAGATAGGGAAATCATTATCCATTCTGGAACATTGCCAGGACATTGCAAGCGTGCGTGTGTATGTGTGTGTGTGAGCGTGTTAGACCCATCTTACCAAAATACAGAGGAATTTTACTGATTACGTGTGATCAGGCCTTCAAGCGTTCACATCTTTGAGACTGACAGCTGAATGGAGTGTTCTTGTTTCTATCACCTTAGCCTTTTTTAATGGCAACCCTTGGAAAAGCTGGACTGTCAACGTGATTTTTAGCATCTGTGGTTCCAAAGGGGTAGTGTTAATGGAGAAACAGTGGCATCCAGGTTTTATTAATTATTCTGGAAAAGCAATTTAGAAGATGGGACATCTGCAGATAACGATACCTCATTTAACAGTTTCTTCATAAAAGGAAGGTTTGTCTCTTCTCTCTCTTCCCTCCAACATCTCCCACCCCTAAAAAATTTATTTTTCTCTTTATCTTTTTTGTTTTTAAATATAATAGAAACTAAAGAATTCAAAACATGTTAACCTGAGGAGGAAATTATATCAATTAAAGTTTTATCTAATGAGTGAGGATCAGAGTCAAAAGCATTTTCTTTTTCTTTAAACAGAAAGCAATACAAAAAACTTTGAAAATGAGACATGAAAGATTTTGAAAGGCTGAGGTAACTAGTCAAAGGATATTAGTGACTTTGGATCTTGGCTTTAAATAAAATATAAAGTAGTATCTTGTTTTAATCACACTCCTTATCATAGTACTCATTCTCCAAACAGCAGTTTTAAAGTGACAACCTCATCAGAGCTGTGACAAACGTATGCCCTGGCGATGGGGTGGGGTGGGTGGTTCTGCAGAGCAGCCCCTTGAGCACTTCTGGAAGGCTGACGTCGGTGTGAAGCAACCGGCCGGTCCCCAGCATCACAGCGCAGAGGGCCATTGCCACGGCAAGCTGCAGGCCACGCGCAGCTGATTTCACGGTTATGGTGACTAAATTGTGTTTTGATTTTCCTGTGCTTCATTTCACAACTTGAACATTACATTTGGGAGCATTTCAGCCCTATTGTCTATTACCATCTGAATTTTGGCAGAGGCAGTTACACGTCACCTTTCCAATTAGGTTATATCATTTCACAAGAGCGTAGAGACAAAAAAATCTCATACCATGCTTCACCCTGGAAAAATACCCCACAACCAAAAAAGCCCCACAAACCCAACCCCTGTGTCCATTTCTGCTACTATACGTATGATTCATTATGTTTTTTACCTACTACCACAAAAGTATTGGAAAATATATTACTCCCTACTGCTTGAGAACTGAAGGGGAACTGTTTCATCTAAGCACATGTAGCAGACCAGAGGGCATGCTCATTCCTGGCAGAGAATTTGACAGGTTCAGTGAACTATTTATGTACCCGTACGCAACACCTCCAGACACAGACAGTAAACCGAACGGATTCGACCATCTTTACTCCTGGCCTGTAAGTAAATTAAATCTGCATCTTGACCATGTTGCCTGGAAGAGGTTATTCAATTATTTACAGGGCAATAACAGGTAACTGCACTTTACAGCAGTTTGTAGACAGCTGCTGTACAGTTTTGAACAAAGAAAATATGGACTGTGGCAGTAAGGATATATTAAAAAGGAGGAAAAAAAAAATAATCCTGCAAACCCAGAAGTATTTCTAACTATGTTTCTCCAAGGCTCGTCAAGTCCCTGTGTCATAGCTATCGTTGTCATATATTCAGCAAAACATGTAGCATCTGAAAACAGGTTATTGCTGGAATATCAACTGATCTCAGAACTTGAAGTTTGCCCAGTTTTATCCTTAAAGCCAATTTTCAGAGGCTCAGTTTACCTCCCTGTCTCCCCTTTGCCCAACAATGATCTCTTTTTCAAGCTTTTGAGTATGTTCTTAGTTTTAAGTGTCAAGAAACATTGGTACATGTAGTAGAAAGAAACTGAAATCCTGACCAGGTCAGGAATTTAACAGCCTGAAAGAATTTGACAGGAAAGTCACTTTAAATAGTCCCTTAGCCACCTGGACAAGTCTCCTTGGATACTCTTGCTTTCTCAATTTTCCATCTTCTTAGCGCACAGTAGCAAAACCAGTTATTTCTTTGTATTTTCCATACTTTACCACACCTGCTTTGCTCTAAAATTCAATTAAAGCTGTGTTATAGCGTTGCTTAGGCAGGTAGGAGTCCACATGCCCACATCCAAATCAACACGCTGCTTCAGCAGCCAGCTGGAACTGGCCACACAGGGATTTGCAAAATGTTCTGAAGAATTAACACGCTGGTACGGGATGCAAGAATTACTCACGTATTAGGGCAATGGATACTGAGAATGCCCAAAACCACAGGAGGAGCTGAAGGTCTCCACTGGCTTTCAGCCCAGGATTCAGGGCAGGGAACCGAATCACGCTAAATATGATTAGCACAGCCCTCGCTGACAAACAAGCTTTTACTTACCGGTGGTTGCTATAAGAATGGCAAGTTGCAAGGAAATTAGGGGTTCAGACCTGGCTTTGGATTTTGCTAATGAGATGTATCCTTTGCTATACGTGACCAGTAGCTAGTCAACACGACGCTATACATACAGATTGTACGTACAGCTGAGGGGGTGCCCATGCTCGTTTTTCACTGGCTAGCTCTGTAGTGAGCCATTATGGGCTTTGGCTTTCTTACCTTCAATTTTGCAGCTTTATATTCCTAAAAGTGCCACTGGCTGGTATGAACTATGGCTCTAATTCTGATCACAGCAGAGTCTCAGCCCTGCACGTCAAGTCACCTGCCATCTCTGTATAGTGCGTTTAATTAAGGGGCATTGTGTGAATGTAAGAGCTGGGAAAAAAAAAAGTTGAATTTGCCCTAATTGCACATCAAAATAAAAAATTATGCTCATTGAAAGAAATCAATGTAAAAGCCCTTTCTCTGAAGAGTGAACATGGGGCTAAATCTTTGGGCTCATTTATTTCAATCAAGAAGAGAAATGATTGTTAAACAAACTTCCCAAAGTTCAATTTTTTCACTTCCAGATAATAACATTTCCTCATTGCTAGATGAAGTCATGTGGAGGGCTTGTGCTTTTCCATATTACATTGCTTGGAAGGTTTATTTGCCATTCAGAGAAAATTATCACTGGCAAGAAACTATTAGTTTACTGTTTGAGAAAAGGTTTCGGGAGGTTCCAGGGTGGGATAGGTCCTCTGCTCTTGCTGACCACACAGGAAGCATCACCTCTTTTGCAGCACCACACCTTTACATACCCAAATCTTCACATGCTTGGCTTTCTAGATATATTAGTGACATTCAGGGTATTTTTCAGAATTTAAAGCAGTATTTCAAGGACTTTAAATAGCGCACGTTTTCTTTTCCATTGGAAAATATGAAACATCCCCTTAGGTCATATAAACATCCTCATCCAATCAGTAGAAAAAACTTTCTGCTCAGTATTTGCTTTGACAATGCAACACCACTTTTAATGACTGTCCTGGTGCAGTACCTCAAAAGTAAGTGCAATTAAGAGTCCCTTAGCAGCTCCCATCATGACCAATTGATTGCAACTTTATCCAGCTCCAGCTGCTCGAGTTCGTACTAACACTCCTTGGTTAAACCAACTGTTTTTAGAGCAACCCACAGAGTTATAAATTCAAACTTTGCAGCTCTAGAAAAAGGAAAGAGTTTTAAATGATATGCTATGCACCCAAATCACAAAGGCAGGCAAAGCTAAAAGATCATAGAATCACAGAATCATAGAATGGTTTGGGTTGGAAGGGACCTCAAAGCCCATCTAGTCCCAACCCCCTGCCATGGGCAGGGACACCCTCCACTAGACCAGGTTGCCCAAAGCCCCATCCAACCTGGCCTTCAACACTGCCAGGGATGGGGCAGCCACAGCTTCTCTGGGCACCCTGTGGCCTCGCCTCCCTCACAGGGAAGAATTTCTTCCTCATATGGAATCTAAATCTGCCCTCCTTCAGCTTAAGGCCATGTCATGGTTTCGGAAGGAATAGAGTTCATTTTCTTCCTAGAGCTGTTATAGTGCTGTGTTTTGGATTTAGTATGAGAATAATGTTGTTGATGATGATTACTATTATTATTATCTTCCTTNTTCTCTTCTCCAGGCTGAACAACCCCAACTCTCTCAGCCTGTCCTCATAGGAGAGGTGTTCCAGCCCTCTGATCATTTCCATGGCCTCCTCTGAACTCTCTCCAACAGCTCCATGTCTGTCTTGTACTGGGGGCCCCAGAGCTGGATGCAGTACTCCAAGATGCTGTGAAGGCTTCAACGTAAAACACACGCGTCTGCCCTCTTGCTTCCTCAAAACTGCAACAACGTTAAGTCAAAACATCTAAAGCCCTTGAAGGGCTTTATTTGGAAAAACTATAAAATCATGCAACAGCTAGTGAAATCATTAATTAAAAACAGGTGTCATCATACGTTTTCCTTTGGTGTATTATAAGTGAAAGTATTGAAGCAACCCTCTACACTGATAAAAATAATGTGCTTTATTTAATACGATATTCCTACTACTCAGGCAACGTCCTCTATAGTGAGACAAGTCTCAATTTAGACTATTTGGGTACGCTGTATGATAAATAAGTGCTGAAAACACAGTAATAGACTGGGCATGGAAGATAAAAGACTATGCACAGCCACTAGATTTGAACTTACTATCTTTGAAATAAAATTGTTTTATCTGCCTGGATTCACAGGACTTGGTTAAGAGCCGGGTGGGCTTACAGGTGTTAAACTAGCCACTGGCAGGCTATCATGGCTTCTCCAAATGCAGAGGAAATATTTTTCTACTTCACAGCAGGAGCTGCATGCATGAAAAATCTCATGCAAATTGGATTTATCTGACTCTACTTTTCTTCTTCAGTGAAGATGTGGAAAGATGATGATTAAGCAAGCAGTTTCCTCCTGCATTTTCATTCCAAATTGTTTCCACAGGCTCAAGTCTCAAATGACATGTGCCTTTTTCAGCTGGTCTAATGTTGGAGTAAGTAGATCTGTGCATCCCTCTCCACTCCCTGAAAGTCTAAAATTAGGTTTCAGGGCTTGAGATTGTCTGGATGACTTAGATTCCACTTCAGCTTCTCTTTTGCATAGATAACTGTGATAATGTTCTTTTCTAGGGCGGACTTGCTACTTTGAGTTTCTAAGACTCATCACAGAACTGAAAGTGAACCTTTACATTGAGTCCAAGAAAAAGGAATTTAGAGAAAAAGAATAAAACAGCACTTGTTTCCAGCCTGTTTGGGACCTACCACTACGATTCCATTTTAGAGAGAGGACAAAAGAGAAGCAGCCTCTCAGTTTGCCGCACATTTTAAACTATTTGCCCTGTGTCCACTTCGTAGGTGCTCGATGTTATAAATGCAGCCGCACAGGACAGTCCTGATAAACAGAGACTGCAAGCCTGCTGATGTCTCTCTGTGCAAGCAACTTAAATAGGTTTAAGTTTGCTTGTCCGGTATATCAACACTGATGAAAGCAGACCTAAAAAGTAAAAAAAAAAAACAAATATAATCTAATATGGAATTTAGTTTTCCTCTCTTAAATACATGTAACTAATCCCTCTCTGAATAGAAAACAAGCTGCAGGTAAAAAGCAAAAAAAAAAAAAAAAAAAAAAGGATTTGCTCTTAATGAACACTGCATGAAAGTACTCTCCTTTTGAACACCCTCTCCCCCTGCCAAGAGTAAGATTTTGTACTAAAACCCCCCTTTTTTCCTGAAGAACAACACAATACTATTAATTAGTGGATTTTTACAATTGAGCTGTGAACTCTTCAGTTTAGGAAATGACAGCAAATATGTCATTAAACTGACTTTACTTATTAATAATTTTGTGTTGTTTTTCATAAAAAAAGGTTTAATATTAAAACCCCTTTTCTGCTTAATGACTTAAGCCCAACTCTAGTCCTCGCTTTCATTTTAAAGCATCATATATGTCTCCGCTCCGTCCGAAGTGGTGTTCATCGCTCACTCATGTACTTCACGTACAGCAACTACACTATCTTGCTTCTTCAAGTATCTGCCTCAAATTGGTGCTCCAGAAAGGGACATAACTACCTGTAACAAGTTAACTGGACTCTTTTTATACCCAGCTCACATTCCTAGGAAACTCCTTCCAGCTACAAAAATCCCTCCTGAAACACCACTTCTGATACAGGAACTATCACTTTTAATTGGAAGATGTTAGCAGCTTCCTAACCTACATATATTTACTTATTTTAAAGACATGAAACCCCCTACTTGTGCTGAAAGTGCTTCTAAGTGACAAATATGATTAATCTCCAAAGACTCTTGCCTTTTGCTTTTCAATTATTTCCTTATACTCATTGCCGTTTATTTTAATTAAATTGTAATATGGACTGAATTTAGCTGCTTTTGTGCAGAGCCTGGCACAGTGGCAGATAGGTCTGTCTGGGTTTTCTGAGTCTAGCTGTTTACACAAGAATTTACAGAAGGAGACACCCTGTTTATATTTCTTTCTACTGTTTTTCTGAAGTACCCATAAGAAAAAAAAAATATCTGAAAATTACAGAATAAATATCTAATTTTAAAAAGGTTTGGCAGAACACACAACCACCAAATCAGCCTCTTTGTATTAAGCTGTCTTCAGGGAATGGATTTTTGTGACTGTGAATTACTGTTTTTAATATAAAAACATAATCGTGTTAGTTATTTGTACAAAGTAATTTAGCTTGCATGATACACCGTTTCATTCAGTCCAACTACAGTGTCCCTCATTTCCAAAAGCCTTTTGCTCCTACCTTGTCAATGGAACTGTCATAATGGTAGGAAAAAAACCCCAACCCAAACAAAAAAAATCCCTACACTAAATCTGTTCTTATTCTTAAATCACACAGAGAACTGGACCCAGTAATATTCTGGGGACAGACTGGACTTTGACTGAGTCTACTCTAGCCGTGAAGTTAAGACCACATCAGGAATGTGCTTTCATGCCTGCAATGCCTAAGCCCCATGGAAGCGCTGATGAGTTATACCTTCATAATACTGAAGTTAGTATCATCCTGTTTTTCTAACACTGAACAGAGGCTCCCTAGATATTAAACAATTTCTCCAATGCTACACAAGATGCCTACTACCAACCTGGAATGGGATCCCCGATTCCTATGGACCCCAAGTGCTACATCTTGACCTCGTTTGATCTATTTATTAACCATGAACCTTTGCCTCTTTATTAGGCAGATGAGCGATTAAGCTCTGGTCCTTACAAAGCAAGGAGCTGAATACAATTTAAAAACAATCAAATCAGCCAACCCCATTTGGTTATTGCTTTTGATGTTTGCTCCTGAGGACTCATGAAGGCTTGAAACTGTACAAGGAAGGTTGGAGACATCCCTTCTTTCCAGTGTTATCCATTGTGGCGGGCAACGCATTACCACATACAGAAGGACTCCTTAGCAGTCATACAAAAAGCAATTTCTGGGCATTGCCTGATTTTCACTCAGCAGAAACATGAAAATGAATTAAAAAAAAAAATCACAATTAAAGTATGCTGCATGTCAAGAATTTGAGCAAACAGGCTTGATTCTTCTTGACTAGGGAATCTGGGAGAGTTTTCTTTGTCATGAACAGGTTTCTTTTATTTGTCTGTGCTTGTTCTGCATCAAGTGAAATGCTAAAACCAAACAATAGCATTGGCACTGATTAATATTAATTTCAGTTGTGTTCTGATACCCTTGCAAGCCTCAGCATCTAACAAAGGTCTTTCATGTGTAGTTGCTTTACCCTACACTGCTTCACAAGGATATCTCTCTATAACACAGACTTTAGACATCAGAGTGGTTTAGTTGTTGTGCGGTTTTTTATTTGTTTTTTAAACATAACAGTTAAGAACGATTGCTGCCAGCAATCCAAAGAAAGGAAAAAACCCCTCAGATTTTGGAAGCCTCAGGTCAGACCTGGGGAAGGACTAACAGCTTCTACAGAAGAAGCAGCAACCAAGTTCAAAGCCAATATTTGAAACAGATGCTTTCTTTAGATTAAAGAAGTTTGATTTCGTTCTTGTTCAGGCTTCAGATAGGTAGCACTAAAGGAACCTTTCTTTCAGTTTTCTTTCAGTTTCATCCAAAATATTCATGTTAGGGGAAAATCTCCAAAGCAAGCAGACACAGACTCCTGTCAAGAGATGTCTCCTTGCACCTTATTTTTGTTATGCTTCAATCTGCTTTACTTAGTTTCACTGTGCGAAAATTAGATACATCCTTTCCAATTAATTTTCCCTGGCTTTCCACATATGCTACAGACAGAGCAAGGCACTTGCAAAGAACAGGTTGAGTTCACCTAGCACTTCCATGTCCTCCTTAGGGCAACAAGAGGCATCCAAGAAAGAGCTATTCATTTACGCAGATTTTTAAATTCTTTCCCAAGTAGTAGAGACTATTCACTGCTTTTGGTTGCCATCTAACAATAGCCAGAATGACATGTTAGCCACAAGGCTAAGCAAATGTGAAGTGATGTGAATAGCTTTTCAATTGTTCATTGTCTGAATAACTGCTTGATACAGCAGAACTGCAATTACAGTTGGAATTTGCCTACATTTTTGTCACCGTGCCCTGTTTGATCTGAACGCTTTGAGCCCTCACGCTCTGGGATTTCTGGATTCCTACCCTTAATCACTTATAACTTCACGGAAGTCAGAAAGAACTGTGTTTGGCCGAGGGAGGGTAACTTCTGAAAGGGGACAGGCAAGCCCAGCAAAATGCGATCCTGTTGTGACCCTTCTTCATTTCCTTCTTCCGTATCACTCACAAAGCTTTGTCCCAACCACTGAAAAACACCACAGACACCTGCCTGCTTCTCAGCCGTGGTAGAACCATCAAAAATAGCCTGCATAGCTATGGAGAAGCCCTGGCTTTATTTTAAAGTTAAAAGTGAACTAGTGAAGACTGACAGCTCTACAGCTGGAAGTTACTGATGGAGTCCATCACTGGTATATCACGAGTAAGCAGCAGCGAAATGTTTGACTTTTGGAGTAACCCATCCTTGGTTTCTCTTCTGAGGTAGAGAAACTTTTTTTGTGATTATCAGCCTCTGGGACAGGACTGAAACATCACATATTTCACAAGGGCATTACATCCAGCCTGGGTTCTCACCACCCAGCCTCTGGGAAATTGTCTCAGATCCATCAGCTCATGGAACCTCTGATGGCTAAACCCTTCCAGCTGTTTTGGCTTGTGCTAGATGCAAAGGAAGATGGTGGAATTAAAACACTTTTTGCTATCAATCTCACCAAACACCAACATACAACTGCACAGTGGTTTTCAAAACATTACTGTTGGACTTTTAATGGTTTGAAACCAAATGTTTCATAACTCCTAACAACCAAATCATGGTTTTCATACAGCCCTGATAATTTTTTCCACCAGAATTTAGCACTTGTACTGCTTCCTTATCTGCTGGGAAGGCCAACACAACATGCAGTACTTGCTGCAGATAACTCTGCACCACGTTTTGTGAAGTTTATCTATAACCAAGATCTGCCTTCAGTGGAACACTCTAAGCAATCTGAAATGTAGCAGTCCCATTAAATTACTTTCAGGGTCTGTTCTACCAGGATGATTTCCTGGCAGCAACCAATAAGGCAGCAATGTCTCGTTGCCTGCAGATTTTGACGCTGACAACTGGAATCAAGTCACCTTCGGCTGGCTGGCTTCCAAATCGCTTTGAAATACGAGCAGGATGAACTGAACGACAACGCATTCCCCTGCCGAGAAGAGGGCAAAGCAAGGAAGGCACTGAGCTAACGCAGCGGTGGCACTGCAACGTTGGGGTCAAAACACAAACATTTACCGAAAGACCTAAACGCTACCTACTTGGTGGTGAACCAGTTCTCACGGGGACACGGGTGCCAACGGGCTGCGTACAGGCAGCTGGCACAATACAGCGGGAGGTGCCGTCTCGGCTGCGGGAAGTCCACCCTATGTGACAGCTACGTCACTTCTGTGCCGCATGCCTCTTTACACCTGATCACACTTGTTGACACACGTGCCAACGCAGAACATTTGAATGGGTGAGAAAAGGAAGAGGCCGAGTGCCTGTATAAACAAGGCTGCCAAATTGACATGCTGCATTACAGCAGGGGCTCGAGAAGTCTTTCGCTGTCCATGTCCCAAGGATAAATAAAAAATATATGTATGCAGTGCAACTGCTGACCCATATTGCACTCACATGCCTGACTGAGAGCTGCACTGCGTGTCAAGGGTAGAGGTCATCTGTCACCAAAACACAAATGAGGAGCCAAAAGCACCCAGATCTTATGAAGACTATTTGCTTTCATACCAACGTCAGAAGAAAAGCAACCAAAAATGATGACATCATTTCCCTCAAGACATCCTTCTCGGTGTTATTACCTGCAGTGGGTGACAGACAACTCTGCTAACGCTAGTGATTTGATCTCAGAGAGTGTCCTGTGCTTTATCCCTGCTGTTGACTAATGTTCCTTATTTGTAAGACAGTAGGTTCTCCCAGCTCTTATGTTTTTATTAACAGTGAACAACACAAGAGCAGTGCCTCTTAGACAGAGAAGGTCATTGCTATGGATTCCCCAGTTTTGCACATTCGGGCAAGCTTGCAGAAATGTGACTGTCTGCAAAGTTTCCCCCCAAATATATCATACCAGTCTTTTCTTTTGATTAATTCTTCAAGCCCAAGCAGTATGTGCCCCTTTAAAAAGGGACAAGACAACTGAGGTGTTGGTATTAACTAATACATTCAGCTTATTTTTTCACTGGGTGGTAAATTCCTCAATTTCTCCACATATCAAATTTCTCTATAAAAACTGAAACAAAAGGAAAGATTCCAAAAATTAACCAAAAATCTGTGGGTCCAGCATACTCAAGTTGTAGCAGCCAAACAGTAGTCCTACAGATAGGATTTAATCTGTGGATAGATTTTACTAACATTAAATAAAACAAAAAACAAATTCACAGCCTTTCACAGGCAAAAATTGTACTGCTGTACCATAGATTTATTACTATATAAATCATATTATATATTAGTCTATTTATATAATTATGTGATATCTTATTATGTAGAATCATCACTCAATGATTAAAACAGAAATTTTGGAACTAGAAAGCCCGCCTGACCGAAAAAGGGTATTTTGCACAGTAGCTCCACGTTATTCGCCCTTGTGGGTGAAGGGAATCTGGGGATGAGCTGTAAAACTCCACATGGTAAAGAAATAATAACAGCAAGTAGGAATATGTTTGGGATGCCAACATTACAGGCCTAAAATGGGAACCAGATTTGATTGTGTTCAATGCTGCATAAAACACATTGCAGGCGAGTCTTCATCCTTTGTGATTTCAGTGGAAAAGCAACAAAAACCTGGAAGGGAACCAGCCGCCCCCAAAAAAAGGTGAAGACAGTTACTACATGACATATACCAGGCAGTGGCTAAACCATGACTAGATGGACTAAAGGCAGCTGGGATTTTAAATCATCTATATTTATTAGATCATATATTGCTAAGATTACTGTCTCATGGGAAGGAGAGGTGAGAGACGTAGTAACGCCAGTGATGATTAAAAAAAAATCCAGCTTGACATTCAGAGCCCAGGCTGAACATGCAGAGCTGGCAGTTAAAATAGGAACCTGGTGTTCCCTTACATACTCAAATTCTTGCAATAGCACACTAAGAAGTTTGAGTCATACTACTTCATAGCTTCAAAAGCCTCAAGTAAGTGTATTTTTCAGACACTAATACTGTGCCATCACAGAAGTTTTAGTGCACGTGCAAACTACAAGGTGTTCCTGCTGAGCAGCTTGTCATTGAAGCAAGATACTTAATTTGACCATCCTTTAAGAGGCGATTCCTTCACATCCTGGAGCACAAATAGTCTAATAAGCCTGTAGTTTGGGAGTCCCCTCTATTAATCAGAAATGGATCCCCTCTGTGAATCCAAAATGCAAATTTGGAAGCAAAACTACATTTTCTATGGGATTCCCTCCCAGCACAATGCAAAAGTGTACACAGAAAGAAAATCTGCAATTCTGCTGATTTTCTGGTGCTATTTTCCTTCCTGTACTGCAGATATTAACCAGAACCAACCCCAGGCATTTGACTTAAAACCAGATTGAATTTAAGCCTATCCCTCTTGAAAAAAACCCACCACACCTTCTCAGCCTGTTTTCAGAACATTAACAAAATAGATGAAGAGATCAAATAAATAGGGCTTTTTACCTCAGATGTACTTAATGGGATGACTTTATATAGAACGGAAATTAGTTTTACTCGCAAGGATTTAATCCAAGAACACTTGCACAATATATAGCAGAAACCTGCAATCTTCAGATATCCGATACACCTACAGAAATTCCCCCCAACCCAAAGGCCTGGCTAGGATAGCGCGAACGTGTATTGCCATGTACCAACATGTCCAAAAAGCTCAGAATATTTATTTTAAAATACTCATAATTGGCTATAAAGTTCATTTTTAAAAGATGCCACCAAAAAGCCATAAAATAACAACACAGCTTGGTATTACTTTAATTTTGTTTTAAGAATGTGACGCTTGGCACAAAATCTCATTCTGATTTCACTTCAGTAGTGCAGAACTTGTCATCGGATCCCTTTCTAATCTTACTTCAATAAAATATGCTTGACATCAAGATCCATATACATTGCTTTCAATACTGCCTATAAACACGTCTCTCTGCTTTGCTTTAAATGGAACCTCAGGGTACAAAGCAATAGAACACAAAAATAATTGTGCCATTTTATGGTTGTGAAAGCCATGCAACTTTAAAAGCACAGCTCAACAAATTGGAATGATAAAAACATCTTTATTACATACAATTTTAAGATATACATATATATTTTTAAATTCATGTCCTCGTGATGAAAGAGCTAATGAAGAGATGAAAGGAAAACAGAGGTTATTTTCAGAGAATTAAAATGCTCAGCACGGCCGAGAGACAGCAATAATGTAAAAATGTACGTCTAGGGACTTAGTAAATTCACCTAAACAGGCTGGCATCTGCATGAATGGAAACACAATTGCTTTTAATATCAAGCCGTCAGCCTGTTGTGTTTCATAACGACAAAGGAAATTCAAACAAAACAAGAGAGTTGCTTTGTAATTGCAGGGGAAGCACAGGCAAATGCTGCCTCCATTTTATTCAGTGCAAAATTGCTGGAGTTTGCATTGCACAGGAGTCTTTTCCATTCTAAAGAAGTTCAAATATTAATAAAAAAATTAATTAATAGTAAAACCACAAAAAAAACCCCACAACCTAAGAAGGACTTTTGAACTAATTGCCGATAAGAGGCCTTTGTTCTACACACTGCCCGTGGTCGGAAGCTCAGAGTTACTAATCCTTTTTGCCAAGAACCTTTTTTCAGTTGTTACATTACTAGAGGTAAAACCAAAGCCCACAGCCCAGGAGGAGAGGGCTTAGCTGGAAAGCAGCAGCTAGAAGAGGAAGGATAACTGTGTTTACTGCAGCAGGCTTTTCTCCACAAGACCTGGATTACCATTTTCATTTTTGACAGAGGATTTCCATGTCACCTTGGGCAAGGCACCTAATTATACCCATTCATATCATGGTATCAACTATTCCCTTTCTCTTTTGCCTCCTCCAGCCATACGCTCTCACAGAAAAACACGTGTTAGAGCACACACGTACACGGCCAAGCACAACAAACCCCATCGTCCACCTCCAATGCCCAACGTCATGTTTTCAGTCAGCAACTCACATCTGTGTGTGCACTTAGGGCTGGTCAGGATAAATGCTGAAATATGTGCTAGATAAACTTCTTCCTGTGTTTTTCTTGTTCTATTCTGTTGTTTTGGTGTGTTTGGTTGTTCTTTTCTTCTGTGTTTTTTTTTTTTTTTTTAGTTTAGGGGAATGAAGAAAGAAAAATAAAAACCAAAAACAAACTAAAAAGAAAAACAAAAAGAACAAACCATTCTTGTGAAACTTTCGGCTGCAGCATCCAGTCACTAGTCTCAGCTCTGGACTCCACCTTTGCGGTAGATAATGGCAGCCCTCCCTATGTCTCCTATGGCTGATATGGTCATATCCCTGCCCAGCACCATGGAGTGCTGTGGGATCCTGGACTCGTCTCAATGCCCTGCTGGTACCCACCACGCTCCCTTCAAGTGAGATGTTTTCCCTCATTCCCTCATCCAGGTATGAGCATCTTACATATATAGCTGATTCCATTATAAAAGATAACTAAGAAACCTCTTTGAAAAAAGGAATCAGAAACTCAAAAAATCATAAATTTGATATAAGATGATGTTCTGTCCCTCCCTGCATTGGGATAGACTTTTCTTAGACATAACCAAACTCCAGACTCTATCATCTTTCATTTTCAGAGCCCACTCAAGTCAAGCAGATATAATTATGTGCAAATTGTCTGTGATTTTTAAGATGGGCAAGTCTCTGACTATGCAATCATCCTTTGAAACACAACTGAGCTGTGTTTGCATCCGGCATCCCCCAGAGATCTTATGAGTCGGTGGAACAACCCACCCTGCATCCTCACAGATCCCGCCCCCTTTGTCAATAATTTGTGGGCAGTTACATGGGAGATCCCAGTTTCCCTTATCCCACTTGGGATAAAACTGTTCAAGAAACATTGATCAAATGTAGATGCGATAAAAGAAGTGACTCTGCTTCTTTTTCCACAATCCTCTGTGCTGTTTAAATTGAAATAACTCAGATTTTCCATCTTTCTTTCTTTTTTTTTTCTTTTTTTTTTTTTTTCCAAGAGAAAGCAGCAAGAGAATCATTGTTTTGGCCTCAAGGCTTCATCAAGCCCTCTCGTTTCTTTCTTGAGTTCAGCAGAGTAGCCACTTTATCTGGTGTGTGATTGGATAGATTTTTTTTTTTTCCCCAGGAAGATACTTCATTTTAGTGTATATGGAAGGTATATTGCACATAGAAACCAGGGGAATAGAGTAGCAAAGCACTAAATCTATCTGCTAAAGAACATTTATTCAAAGACAACCACAAGGCTCAATCTAATTGACAATTTCTGCTTGGGGGCCATGATTAAAATACGAAGGCTGCTGCAGGTAAGAACAGGAAAGAACTAGCACCGCCATTGGCAAGAGCTTGCACAATAGCTGTCATGACCACCAGTTATCACCAATTTGCTTTTAGCACCTAATATTAATCAAGATGTGATGAAAAAAGCCTTCAACTCAACAGCAGGGTATAGCCCAGGGGAAGAAGGAGTTAGGGAGAGCTTGCACAGGGTTCTTGTTACAAGTATCCTCTGGAAGGTATGTTGGATATCCCAAATATGCACATGTAAATCATTGGGGTTTAAAACACGTTTTAGGGACATTAACCCATACATTCTGTTACTCTTTGTATAACCTTATCAATTCAATTTTCATAAAGATTTTCTTCTCTTCATGTCATCTCTGTACAAAGGAGAAACAGTACACAGAAAAGTTAAGAGTCTATTCCTGTTTCTGAAGAGTTCTGTATCAATTAACTCCAACAGATGACAACTATATTGTGCATTTGGTGCGACGCGCTGAGTGAAGCATTTTGTGAACCCAGCAGTTGAGACAGCATTTTTTTTTTTTTCCCCCCGGTCAGGAATCATTGGAAAGGAGATGTGGTACAACCACCACATTAATAAAAGAAGCTTCAAACACTTCATGCCTGTACCAATTTCATACACCAGTAGAAAAAAATCCTTTGTGCAGCACAGTTTTTCTCACATGTGCTGTACTTTGGTGCAAATGCTGGCAGCCCCCTTATTATAGCAAAATCAAACGTAACCAAGACTATTGCTGCTAAGGATGACCATTGTATAGTCCTACCCCTCCGTTAGTTCAAGCTTATCCAAACAATGTACTAATGAAGATGTGATTGTCTAGAAGTAGAAGCATAACTGATAAATTGTTAGCTCGACCAACAAGCCTTGAAGAACCATTTGGACTTGCCAAAAATACCGGGAAACTAGGGGAAAGGTAATTCCGGCAAGGGGAATTACGACCACTGACCCATGGACCACCTACCCCAGTTATACCACCTATTCAAAAGACAAAGGCGGAGGAAAGAACTGAGCATGCATTCTAGTTTGCATGCTAGACAAAAGAAATCGAAACCAATCATTTAATAGAATAACAATGCATATGTATTAGAGAGATGAATATGTTAATGTTGTATGTATAAATAACCACTGATTTGGAGCTTTGGTGTGCTGTCTTGGGACCAACACCCATATCTGCGAAAATATGCTGTAAAATACCTCTGCTCTGTGTGTATATTGGCGTATTGCACACCGGGTAAATGAACCTCCAGTTTTGGGACAACACGCTCAGTTTAATAATGCATCTACCTGGACATCATCTGTCAGACTCCTTTGACAGGTAAATAGCTGCAGCACAGATACTCAGTCCTTTAGTCCTTTGTGACTTGAGTCTAGCTCATTTAGATCTCAATGTACCCAACCTTCTTGAAAATGGATAACTATGCCTTTATGTAATTTTTTAAGCAGTGAAGAAGTGACCCTTGACAAACTGCTCAAGTATTTGCCATGCTTTCTGGCAGATTTTGAAAGCAACACTGAGCTTAGTGGGGCCACTGTCTGCTTGGGCACCTCTCTAAAAATCACTGTAAATCACAAAAAACCACAAAAGCCATGTAAATTAAATTGTTCCTGTATCTGTGTCTTCATTTGACAGAAAGAAAATGCAGTCAGGCATTTGGCCAGCAATTACATGAGTACAAATCTCTAAGACAGAGACTTGCATGAGGAAAAAACCCCAACCAACCAAGTAATATTGCACGAGAGCCATGCTTGTGGTTACAGAGTAGCTTCACTTGACCTAATTTAAAAGGTCTTTGTTGATATACAGACATATTTATGTATTTTAAAATCTAACCTAGTCTTAGCTAACTTAGAGCCAACGTTGGTCTGCTTTTAATGACAGCATTGGTTTGGGAGTTAGGAGTGTCAGTCACCACTGGAATTTAACTACAGATCATCCAACCTCTTTCAACTCCAAGTATCAGTATCTGAAGCTTAACAATTTGTCTCTGTCCTTTTGATAAGATAGTTTGAGAACTCCCTGTGTGTGACTGCAGACCACATGGTTCTGCTCAGTGCCTAAGCCATCTTTACAAGATTGATCTCTTTCCTCTGCTTGGGCTAATACTGGTACTATATATCCAAGCTACCCTAAAGGATGATATTTAGGGTTCTGACACCTTGATTCTCCTCAGAGTTCTGGTTTAACATTAAATTACTCTTTGGAGAAGAAGAGGGACTAAGGATGGTGAGGAGATGGCAGGAGAAGAGAGAATTCCCCTCTAACTTTCTGAGCCATCAGTGATGAAGGTTATAAGGAGGACCTGCTGGGGGAGGGGCACCTATGCTAGGAGGAGTTTTAAAGCCCTGAGAAAATCAGGTGGAAAATGTTTTATTAGCTTTATGTAGAAAGGTATTCAAATAATAACTCTGATTCCAGCTTCAAGATACAGACCAGGGTTTTACATTTGCTTTTCCGTGTTTTTCCTGTGGAAGATAAACCATTTAAAATAGTTTGTAATGTGCTTCACTTTTAATAAGAGCTCACTTTTTAGAAAGTACAGATATCCTATTTATTCAAATTTTACCTTAAAATGGGTTAGCTGCAAGATGTAAACAGAAATAATTTGTATCAAAAGACTCTTAATCAAAGCATAGAAAGTTTATCTCTGTACTCACTAACAGATGCAACTATCTTCATTCATACATTTTTGAGAGGAAACCAATTATGTCACTGACTTCCTCCCCTCTCCGAGGACCGTCTTCCCACAGCTAACAACCCTTGATAGATTATTTGAGGAAAAAGAGAGGGGGTTAGTTTGTACCCAAGAGTACCAAAGAAAGCTAGGAGGTGACTAGAGTGAAGTTTGAGAGTTCAAAGCAAAATATGTTATTTAATACCAGATAAAATAATTTATATTCAAAGACCTAATTAGGAATGTGTGTAATGAATCCTACCTACTCTTCATGGAGTATCATTTAGTTCAAAATGTTTCAAGCTTATTTGTGCTTTTTGGAAGTGGACTGGCGTTGAAATGGCAACCACAATCTCCTCTGGAAAATATATACGATTACATTGCTGCTTACAGTCCCAGAAGCTACTATAAATACCGTTTATCAAATTACTATAATTCCACATCATCTTTGAGCCTGTATATCATGTGCATGCATATGTACGCATGATGTGTTTAATTCTAGGAGCCAGGATTTGTTTTGTGCTTTGAAAAGTGCTACACACCATCACCTAAGGAGTGCCCTTATATATGCAAGCTTAAATAGCTGTTAACATTTCAGCAGACCATTCATGGCGGTGTAAGGAGATATTTCGGAACCAAGGACATTCAGTTTTACCTTACTTGATCACCTCACATACCACATTCATGCCACATTCACAAGGTCTCAACATCCCTGGTCTGGGAAGGTCAGGTAGGATGTTGTGCTGGTCCACGCTGTGTCACTGCTTGTAGTTACCTGTCTTGGGTATCACCCGCCAAGGACTCCAGGCATCCCCCAACATTCATCTCTGCCTGTCTTCCTCATCTCCAGGACTTGCTTCACTTCCCAGAACTTTCCTTCAGCTGTGATCTTTATCTTCTTCTTTCTAAGCCTTCTCCTCCTCTCCAAGACCACTTCTTTCTAGGAACACATCTTTCCAGCCTCTTCTCCTTTCTGGGCCCCCAAACTTCCCATTTACCAATCAAATTAGTCTATTTGCAGAAGGACAACAAGTGATCAGCTGGATGATTGGTGCATCAGTGTCATCTCTCTTTATTAACTGGCAGACTTACCATGTGCCACTTTTGTCTAGTCAAGGTGTTCACAAAATCTACATCCAGCCTGTACCAGTTACTGAGAGGAAGCAGCAGGCTGTTATGGTTGACAGTTCAAAAGTTCAAATCCAGATATTCACCCCCACACACATCCCAATTATCTCCCTCATGTTAGCATTCATGATTTTTTTTTTTTTTTGCTGCAACTGTTGTCAAACATGTATTAACTCACCTCCTGCAAGTGCTTCACTGCAAAGTCACATGGTTTGAAGCAGAATGATAAAAATCTATTTTGTATATGAACACGACACTTGTTTACTGATAACATGTATGTTGATAAGCTTGTTGTTCTCTGCTATTTTTATTAAGATGTGTAAGGCAGGCACTAATCTACTGATTTATGAGTATCAGCACTATGCATTAACTCTCCCTCTGCTAGATAACCTGTTGAGCTGCTGCTACATTTCATAAGAATCCCCACAAGGCAGCAAGCATAACTCATAATATCCCTCCCCCCTCAAAATACCAAACACATTTAATCATGCCCACAAATATTAGCTTTAGCGTTATGTAAGCCTCAAATGAGCACACAAATCTTACTATCACTATTTGAAGTTTAAAACTCTGGCGAGATTCCCAAGTAAACCACTGTGATTTTGAAGAACACCAGGAAATTCAAGCAAAGCAGTAAAACTCAGCCTGCCCCAAACAAGCAAATACGTTCCTTTGCCAAACAAAAGCTCAGAGCAAAGTTAAACATAGTATTAGAAACAATTGAGATTAACAGAGAAGAAATGGCAAGAGAGCTTCAAAACCTAATGAAAGCATACCTCCCTAAACTGGGGCTCTGTTTTCTTTTGATATGTCAGTATGGAACTCAATCATCAACACTCTTTGAAGTTAAGAACAGTTAAAAGTGGCCAGTACCTCGAAGGAGATGCTTTAACAAGAACTGGCTTAAAAACTTCCCAACCAATGTCTTAATTTTAGACTGTGCAGATCAGAAAAAAAGAAAACCAAACAAAAAAACCCAACAAAAAACCAAAACAACAAAACAACAGTGCTTGGGCTCATCTTAGGATGTAGGCAAAAGGCCAGACTCTCTCAGGAGCTCAAATTCCAAAAAATGAGAGCATGAAGGATTTTTGAAGCCCTAGCCATCACTTTTCCTGTCTCAGCGAGTGCCAGTGAGCAAGAGGATGATTTGAAAACTTGGCTGTAGACCTCTCGTTTTCATTTTGTTTCTTTTAAGCAAATAGTTCAGCCTAACAGTCTCCAGGACAAACACAGCTAAACAAAAAAGATCCCCACCCAGCACTCAATGATTATTAAGCTTTTGGTTTGGCTTGGAGTCTTCTTCGACAAATAAAACCATAAATACATTGTCTTCACACATAATCTGGGGACATGTAGCTAAGATTGATTAGTACTGGTATGAAGTCTTAAAAACAACAGATATTTAAAACAGCAAGCCATAACCATGAGATTATAAAAAAACTAGAGTTAAACCATTTTAAATGACTTAAAATCTTCCCCTGAAGCGCACTGTCAGAAACCTTCACAAGCTGATGTCTTCTGTGGATGTTGGGCAGGAGTTTTGCTTAGTTTCTATAATACACATTTAAGAGGACCACAAAAAGTTAGCCCAGAAACAGGACTGATGATTCTATTTGGAGTCAAAAAACCTTTGTATCGCAAGTAGTCCAGACTGAGGGGAAAGTATCACAGCTGAAGCAGAATTGAACATTTGGTCTGAAGTTCATGTGGAATTTAAAAGAGTAATTTCTGTTACCTTGTGAGGTCAGAAATCTCATGGACCACAAAAAAAAATGCAGATCTCAAAGCCAGTCCTAAGATTATGCAATAATCTTAGTGTAGAGGTAAAGAAAACCCCGCTATATAATTTTATATATATATATATATCTTAAAAAGTACTAGCAAAATTGTGCATTTTTACCTTCTGACTAAACAAAAGGTTATTGACGTTAAAAGTCTTTGTGTACATGTAAGCATCTGTGCATTTTCCCTGTATGTTTATAGACTAGAAATATCCATTTGCATAGTCACTTTTCCCAGAGCCACAGAAATTTGTAAGTGTGAAAACTGGCAGCACTGGATTCATTATCTTTACTCCTAAAGATTTCCAAACCCCAGGATGATGGGGAATGCTATATTGCCCTATGATACAAATATCAAACTCATAATGAAGAACCTTAGGTTATTAGTCTTGTTTCCCCACCCCCCTGATGACAACATCACATAGAAAATTCAATTTCATGGTTTATATTGTTGCTTTCTCAAAAAAAAAAAAAAAAAAAATCAGGAATTGAAGAAGGAGGGGGGAAGGAATTTTTTTTTCCTCAACCCTACAAACCATGTTTGTGTAAAGGTTTGATTCTGTTCGAAGGCAAAGGTTGTACTTTTTCTATGGATGGGAAAGAGGGAATGTTCAAAGTCAGCTATTTGCAAAGAAAGAACGTAAAGCTGCAGAGTAGCAGGAGTTTTCTGGAGTAATTAAGTTAAGGATCATTCCTGCAGCGTGATTCAGTTCACCACACGCTTAAGAACCACTCAAAGGTTCAACTCCAGTTTTGATGCTTATGTAACCAAGCCCCTCAAATTTGACATTTACAGACCTAAGTTGACTATTGCTGATTTCAAAATAAAGTGAACATCATAGTCCCTTCCCACCCTCTTTAGGAAGCAGATGTATAAGTATAGTCACATCCAAATGTTAGCTGAATCCCTCCCACCTTTTTTGAACTTTTTGCCCAGCTTCTGAGATACTTGGCAAGGAGGTGGTAATCTCAAAAATACTAAATTGTCTTAAGCCTCCTGAAAATAGGCAGTCAAGTAAAGACAGAGAGCCTCTCAGGTACACTGCTTCAGACAAGGACACTTTTAATCCTCAAAAAAACCCTCAAACAAACAAAACCTACACTCAAACCAAAATAAAACCCACTCCAGACCAAATGAAATAACAATAAAGAGAAAAAAAGGAAAAAAAAAAAAAGCCAACCAAAACCAACACCACAAAAGAACCCCTAACAACACTGAAACCACCAGAGATATCAAAAAACCCAGAGCAGGACCCCCCCCCATCTCTAAGTCTGAATTTCAAGGGTTCCAGCTCTTCGAGAATAAATTTTTCATCCCTAATGCGGAAAGATAACGCAGAGGAAAAATAACTTGCAATCCAAAATGACTAAAGCTTTTTTTAAAAGCAAAACAAAAAGCCAACCTGGTTGAACATACAGGTCCTTCCACACAAAAATAGAATTAAAATGAAAATCAAAACCAGTTCAAATTCTATCAAGGCTTGCTATGCACGTAATGCAGTTCTGCATCTATATATTTTCAGGTGTGCTATCCAACTTCAGAAAGTTTGAATTACAACATACGAAAGATTTTATGATCTTGAAATCTTCAAGACCTTGTCTTTTCTGGTCAGTCTAATCTAATCCTTTACCTCAGGGATATGTCTGAATTTATCTTTGATCACCATTGCATCAAGCTCCCAGGAATTAAATGAGAATCTTGTTACATTAAAACAAAGTTGTTTATAATCAGCCACGCACAAGCTGTTGGTATGGCTAGCTGCCACACAAATCAAGGTTAAAACAGGCCAGGCTTACAGCTGAAATATAACTAATATGACATTATTCTTTCAGACATTTGGTTAGGCTGACAAATTTGTAACTCTGTAATTTACACAATGTCCCCATGACATGTGGCAGTACAGCTATTGTGTATGGAGATTTTTATCATGGGAAGGAGGGGGAGGAAGTCTACATTGCAAATCTTTCCCATAACAATTTTGGAATGCATGCTGGTTCGCTAAAGTATACAATTTACCTATCTGAGAGTATAAGAAGTTCAAATGGTGATGCATAATTATTTTAATGCAATGCAAAATTACCCTGTGGAACTCATTGGTCCACAAAGTGGTGAAGATACCATATATAATGCTGTTAAATAAATGTATATGCTTTAGTAACACAAGGCTTGAAAGATTTATTTTGACTCATGCATTGCATCAATAAAGTAAATGCTATGAGAATTCAGTATTAGGAAAGAAAATTCAGTTAGTAGGATTTTAAAACTCTTGCATAACACAGGAATTGTTTCATGGGATCAGATAGGAGTTTGTTTTATATGACCTTCTGTCCCTAAGAGGTACAAAAAGCCTGTATGGATAGGGATGTGTTGCCAAATACGGAAAGATTCTTCTCAACTTCAGACAGTAGATGGCCAAAGCATGATGGCTTATATCCTTCCCCATCCATTTTAATCCTCTCTAATTGTAGGTGTTCTCATCATCCATAAAAATAATTTTTGTCCAATTCCAAGCATTTAGCCTCCATGGTATCTACTGGCACAGTACCTTGCGAGCTAATTGTCATGTGGGTTATTGGTTTAAAATCTCTCAAAAGATTGTTTTTTCCCCTTTGTGTTATGACAAAATTCAAACAACAAAAGCCTAAATCACCATTTCTAAGAAGTGCTCGTTATTCTGTAAAACTCTTTGCCTCCGTAATTAAACACTGCTCATAAGGAAGTCCTTCTAGGTCTGAAATTATTAGCTAACTATTGCTGGAACCCCTTGGTTAAAGCACATTTTTTATCATCTTCCTGAAGGAATTCAAAATTGGCTGCTACTACTGAGAAGATACAAAGATACCATATATAGGTAACTGCTCTGTTCCAGATCATCACATCTTAAGAAACCGTCAAACATACTGATTATACAGCTTCCTCCCTGCAAAGCTGATTTTATTCAGTAGTGCCACACTAAGCTTCCAGCTGCTGAAGAAAGAAAAAATGTCCAACTTTTTGCTACTGAACAAGTTCTGCTTTCCCATCCCACTTTCACCGTGTAGATTTGTGCAAACTTCCTGTGTGGTCCGACTGCTGTTGTGTATTAGAAGAACAAGTGGGAGAAAAAAAAATAAATGCAGAACTCATTCTTTCCTCCAAATTGTCATGTTTTGTGATGTTGCACCCTGGAGCCCCACGTTGTTTCATGTCTAAATCACAAGTTCACTGTATACATGGCTCATTTTCAACAACAGAGCTTGTTTTCCCCCTGTTGTTATAGACTGTCTTTTCATAATATCTGCTTAAATCTAATCCACAACCTGAATTGCCAATACACGATGTACAATCAACCCTGTAATAACTTGCAGAGAGTTTAATGGGAAAACAAAGCAATGATTAGTACGGTCAGATTAATACAGGTACACGGTACATTCAAGCAAGGCTTCTGTACATTACAGGACATTTTGGATTAAGGTGTTTTATTTTTCTTAAACAGGACTATGAGTTGTTGTTAATTTTGTGTGGGTTTTTTTTTTTTTCTTTTTTTCCCCTCTGGAAATTAACTGAAGTCTTTTCCTAGGACTTTTCTGCTATGATGCCTTCCCAGTAAACATCTGTAACTGTAGCAAAATAATTTTGGCAAAGGTAACTTCTTCTCTGCATATAAATAGGATAAAGATATGTTTCCTAGAATTGGATCTGCAGCTTCATCCATGATCATTCTTCTTGTTGCCTTTACTCAACCACACCGATGTGAAAAACATGAATTTTCTTTGCAGTGGCAAAAGACAAAAGTCTTTGTGCTATTTTGTCACTGCAAGAATAATTACCTATTTTTTGTTGTTGGACACTCTGCTGTGCATGGCTGTACAGTATCTACAAATAAGATACAGAAGAAAGGACATAAAGTGCAATAACTGCACCTGAGACTCATACCAATAGGAAAATTCAGATTGTAGCTTACTATAGAAAATATTGCTAGAGAGGGTACTTTTAAATTAGGGCGCCTCTTAATAAGAGAGTAACTTGCTTTTTCTCTGGGGTGTGGGGGTGGAGAACTGAGACTGCTTTTAAATTCTTCTTATGAGAAGAAGGAGAGTAAAGATGTAAGAGAAGACCTCAAAGTCCACATAAAATAGAGATCTAGCCAGCTTTGAGGCATCGTGTAACAAGACTCTGCACTTGCACTTGTAAGACCTGTGTGCACAATGCAAGCTCTCATTAACCACAGATTTTAATGAATCTCATGGCAAACAGAGCAACTTACTGCCTGCAAATGTAGCTGCAACTCTCAGTGAACAGCAGGGAGATCTGAACTCAGTCTTAGAGCAGTCCCAGAGCTATATGTGGGAACCAGGCTGTTCTGGGTTAAAAGTACAAACTGCTTTTGCAGAAATAATAATTTAAAAAAATCCCTTTGCAAAAATAGGGAAACTTTCAGCTCAGATGAGTAGCGGAGAAAAAGTTACTCTAAAATACAGCAAGTTTTGTTTCTCCTATCAACACTATCTAATGACTCAAAAGTTGGTATGCAACTTATATAGTTAGTTTACACAGCTTGTCTGCAACCTAGGATGTCATAGGTTTAGGTTTGTTAATAGATTATGCTATATTTATTAGTCTACTTGAATGCTGACTAAAAAGCAAAGACTAAGGTCATCTGTTTCTTTTAAATACAAGAAAAAATAACTAGAAAATTAAAACTGAATGTAACCTTATTCCCAAGAGCTTTTTAGAGCCCAGACTTCAGACAGAGTAAAACTGGGCATCAACAGGCTGGAATTAATTAATGCAGTAAGTGCTCTGACCAAGACATTTTTTCTCCTATTAGATCCAGAAACTTTATGTATAAAAAGAAAGATGTCTAGTCTGCTGTGAGACACATGCGGCCCAACTCCCAGTTACTCTAAGTCAGTAGATCTTGCTCAATGGAGCTTTGTCAGTTTGTGTCAGCTGGAAATATAACCCCAAAAGTCACATAAAAGACCCTGCCAATTCCTGTTGGAGTCAATGAAAGTTTACAGCAGTGTTTAAATACTTTTCTCCCCATCACCCCATTTAGACCTTTAATACCTATCTCCTTCTTCCAAGACTGTAATTCTTCCCAGGCTACATAAATTCTTTATTTTGGCATGTCCAGCCGAAACTTGACCCCAGTCAACAACATTTTGCAACTCTTGGCAAGGTCAGTTATTCCAAGAAGGGGGAAGTCTGAGGGCTACAGGGACGCCCACCAGCCTCAGCAGTGCCAGCTACTGGTGGGACTGAAATTCTTCCCAAAGACCACACCAGGGCAGAAAGGATGTCCAGCTGAAGTGCCAAGTTAGCAAACGTGCCCAGCAGCTATACTGACAGAGCATGTAAAAATTAAGACTTAAATACATAACCTGGACCCAACAGATCTTGAAGGACACCACATGGAAAGCCATGCAAACCTCCCAGGGTCTAGAAACCACCTCTGGTCAATATGCAGTTAACCCCTTACTTGCTTATGGCAAAGATTAATTACAGCCTAAGAGACTGAGAAGTGAAATTCATCCTACAAATGCTTGAAGGTTAATTTAGTTACTATTTGCAGAATTAGGTAGTCTAAGCTTCAAATCTGCCAGTGCCTACTGATTCAGGATGAGCATAAGGGGAAATGTTGTGCTGGTGTGACACCTGTAGATTAATTCACTTGTATATTTATAACCTATTGTTTGTAGAGAAAGATTATTAAGTCCACGTATTTTTCAGAACTGGAATGTCCACCACTTCAAAGACTCACTTGAAGTTCCTTCTATAATACATCACTGTTTTCTTTGAGACCTGGAAACCAAGAACCCTATTTGAAACTAAGAGTCTTAAAAATAAAGAAAAAACTAACCTCTCCCCTTTTTTACTTTAAAGCTTTCCATAGTATCTTACAAATTCTTGGATGGAACATGCTTAATCAAATCACTCAAAAGTCATACCAAGATTTCCAACCCAAGCTAAGTTCTGGCCCCACTGATCTGCTAATTAAATACATAAATGTAGTCTGCAGTTCAGATATGTTAAGCTGAGAATCAGTCTTCCACTACTGAAGACTCCTGCAAAGTTATCTGAACAAGTAAATTAATATTTTAACAGATACAAATTATCTATACAAAGCATTTCTTGAAGATAGCTGGCTACAGACAATTTAACTTGACATCAAAAAGAAAAAAAGAGACAGAAGAAAAAGGGAGAGAAGAAAAAGAGAGAAGAAAAAGAAAAATCTAGCACAACTGACATGACAGATTTTTTCCAATAATCTGAAATCCACACATTCAACAAAAGAGACAGTACAATTATTGTGATAATCACTGGAGCGCCCCAGTATTTCTACCTTTAGAAAATCTTCAATTTTAAAACTCAGTTGGAAAAAAACAAATGAACAACAAAAAGCCAGTATCTGCAGATCAACAGCAGTTCAGTAACAAAGTGGTCCACTAATATAAGCTTGGGACTAACTCGAGAACAACTATCCTACAATCAATTATCAGAACGAACTCTGTGCATGCATGGACTTTCCCAGAAGAGGTATAAAAAACTGAGGAACGTCTTCCACTTGTGACAAAAAATGGGGAAAATGCACACAATCAAAGAAAAAGCGTATGATAAAGTTATATAGAAATGAAATTCTTATGAGGCTTGGGGTTTTTTTGTTAAGGAAAATTAGAGTATAATCAGTAGAAGCATGTTCAGCTGCTCCTATAGAAGAGGTTGGACGGTAACATTTAGGTTATACTAAGAATATTTTTTAGTGCCACAGAGCATTTTTCAGGAGTATTAGAGCTCCTGAAGTCTGAACATGTTTCTTGGGGGACACCAGACAACACCCATAGGGAAGAGTTAGAGCATTTTCCTTACAGGTAAGGGATTCAGCTCCTGCTCAGGGCAAGCAAAGGCAAATCTTCTGGATCTTGATGTAAAGTCCCCGCAAGAGAGACTGCAAATCTCCCTGGTTTCACCTTCCTTTGCTCCGTCCTTGGTATGGCACCTTGAGACTAGCAGGGGTGCAAAAGGTCTTCAATAAATCTCTCTTGAACAAAACAAAGCCTGTTACATAGGCAATGCTGAAATAATGACTCCTAGAAGAGTTTCATCGCTCTAATGACATCCCTCCGTGGGGACAGCGGGGTACGCCACCAATGGCTGGGGAAATGCCATGTGGCACAGGTATCGCTGAACGAAGGTGATG
Organism: Aramus guarauna; assembly: GCA_013400195.1. NCBI lineage: Eukaryota > Metazoa > Chordata > Aves > Gruiformes > Aramidae > Aramus > Aramus guarauna. The sequence continues at coordinate 1,769,028 of VXBL01008794.1, forward strand.
AAACACAGGTAAGTAAAGTTGTGTGTCAACTGGAGAGGGGATTAGAAAAATGAAGGAGAGCAAGAAATAAGCCTATGAAAAGAATTATTCATATGTGCAGCGACCAGACACGAAAAGAGCAGCTATGCGGAGAAGGAACTGTGTACCAAAGACGAGACTAAGCTTGGAGGGGAGGGATTAATAAAGCAGAACAGTAACTGAGCTTACAAATTTTTATAAAGGGTTACTGAATAGAAGCATCACACATGCAAACAAAACAAAACAAAAAACCAAAACCAAAAAAAAAGGGGAAAAATAAGAAACCCAACACCCCTCCACCCCGCTCCCCCCCCTCCAGGTAGTAATTTGCCATTAGGCCAACCTCCGCTGGATCATTCAGCTCTGGGTTCCAGGCTTCAACCAGCTTCAGCCTAACAACTTCTTCAAAAAAACCTAGTGCGTGCGAGGAATCTGAGTGGCTTGTCTGTGGAGCTGCCTTGCAAAGGCAAGGAATTACTTGTTCTCAAAAGAGTTAAATTCTAATTTCAGTTAAGTAAATTATTTTCCAGAGGGCAGGCAATGAAAAGTCCAGCCCAAGGCTGAGCCCTCGCTGCTCTGGGCTCTATACGGACAGAACCGTACACCTCTATAGCCATGAAAAGTTTATAGCCAAAGTCACTAAGACAGGTATTAACAACTCCATTTTACTGGTGGGAACTGAGGCACACAGAGATTAAGTAACTCATCCAAACTGACACAAAAAGCCTGGGAAAAGCTTGAAATTATAATCTTATCTGTCAAGGCACAACGTAATACTGGCACTGCCCGGTTACCTTTCCTCTCTACAGGCAATTTCCTCCTTATTTCAGTTCCACTGAGCGCAGAATTAGACAAAGCTTAAAATTTGCGATGGGTTAGTTATGAAAGAGCTGCAGAGACCTGCAGAAATGCATTAGGACTCTCCTTGATCTAAGAGATGAAGATGATGAAATGGTAGATGAAAGTCAGTACGATGAAGCAATGCATGCAGGAAATTACGATCTTGATTTTACCTGCATCCTGCAACATGTGCATCCATGCAACTAGGTGTCACTAATCACCACTCAGGAATGAAATTTTGGTGTACAATAGGTGCAGAAAAAAACCACAACCTTCCCCTCCCCTCAAAAGAAAGGAACTTGAACTCAGTGTCTCAAGGCCTTAGCAGGGAAACCACTCCAAACAGCTACCACATGGCCCAAAACATGGATGCAAGGCAAATTTACACATAAAAGAGCCCTTCCAGTGCACTGCTTTGTGAGCACAGATGCAACCAGTGTGTCAAACCACAGGATTTCTTTGCTGTGAGACATTGTGGGCTCAAAGTTAAAACTGCAAAACCAGTTAGATAAATTAATGGAAGAAGCATTCATGAAGAAAGTCATCACTGCTAGCAAAGGAAGTCCCTGAAGTGCAAATCACTGGTGGCTGGGAGAGCGTTACTACACACTTACCATCATAGACTCTTGCTCGGCATCTGTGCTGCTGGCGCAGTAGTTTTATATTATGTTTTAGGGGTTAGGGCAATTTAAACAATTAGGCAAAGGACCATAGCGGCAGTTGTAAGTAAACCTCTTTGTGAGAGAGCATTCATTTGAATTGGATGGTTAAATCCTCCATAAAGCACCTGGAAGATTTAACAACTCATGTCCAAATGAACAAGATGTAATAAGCTTGTATAACGGCTTGATATGAGAAGTGGATTGTTTTTAGTAAAACAGTGGAGAATAACCTCTTATTGAAAAGAGTGATATTGAATTTTAATCAGGGGAAAATAAAGATGCAAGAATAAATCTGCACAGGCTTAGAGAAGGACTAGATGACTTTCTCAGTCATCAACAATGGATGCAGGAGTGTGTTACATCCTAATCTGCTATTTTCTGTTATCTTTACTTTTTCAATCGCCCCATATATCCTGCCTTTTTAAGAAAAACAAACAAACAAACCCTCCCCTGCCAGTATTGTCCTCTACAAAGTGCAGAAGAAGCACAGACACAAAAGATGAAAAAGTGATTAAAACCTCATACTTCAATCTAGCTGCCCCTAATTTTTCATCCCAGTATTACTCAGTTGAGTGATTATAGAGTTACTGAAAGCAGAGGAATCCAGACTGTTTTGCTGTTCGTATTTTATGTATCAGAGCTTAGTAAGAACCATCATCCCCTTGGTGATACTCCTCTACGTCACGACTTGGGACTTATGTGACCCTCACTAGCATCCCTTTCAGTGCCATCTCTGACACAATCTGTATTTTTGGAGGCATTAACTAGAAAACCATTTCTCAAATGTGGTTTTAGTTATTACAAGATACACACACCACCTTTTCATACAGATTTTTTTTTTTTTTAAAGCGAGCACATTGTGGCAATTATGGGGGAATTTGTATTCTCCACTGACACCCAAAATTCCATTATCTGTACTTCACGGTGGTGACGAAGTCCAGCATTATTTCCCTAGGCCAAAGTTTCAGGGCTTTATTTGTTTTGGTTTTGAGGAGTGGGTAGAGACAACATTGTTCAGGTTCTCAGAGTAAAGCACAGGTGAAATAATCTTTTTTTACCCCCTTTTCTAAACAGTAATTCTATGTTGGGCACCCATGTACTAAACTGGCATGTTTAGATACTGAACACAACACAGGATGCCTTATCTAAAGCTTTGCTAAGATGGAAAGCCAAAAGCCAAATCAGGAACAAGACTTGCATCACTACGGTTGTTTCAGTTTATTGTTCTGTGCCAACAATTGAATTTGAGCTGTTGTGTGTACTTTCCTCCATCCTTGCCCAATTTGAAGACCTTGAAGCTATTTAACCCATCTTAATTCACAGGCAGGCGCAGGAGCGGGGTGTGAGGATAGGACTATTTGCCCCAAATAGCTCATAATCCAAACACCAACAAGACTGAAATTGCTCCTCCTGGACTGACTTGCCAAGCGTGAAAAACACTTTTTTCCTGAAAAGCCAAACCATTTACAGGCTGTTTGGATAGTTTGCGTGGTGGGAAAAGGCATTTTGGAGAGAACATTTGAATTGGTACATCCGCCTGACACATGACGTGTTCCAGACAAGATGTTCCCAGCTCCACTAGCCAAGTTGTATGGGCCAGTTCAATAGGACTGGTGAAATTCAGGTCATCTGTATGCAGAGCAGTGCAGCGAGATTCGCTTCTTCACAGACAGCAAGTTGACCGGTCCTCTGAGTGAAGACTCCTACTCTTTGCTTGGATTTCACCTTGAGGCTGTGAAGGCAAGTTAAAACCGACTTTTTTTCCCTAGCAATAAGCCACAGAAAGGTCACATACTTGTTCAGACAGGAATGCAAAGGGGTGCAAGGTCTTCCCTGTATAGGTAACTCGTGATTTATAGTGCTGCATTTAGCCTTGTGGGAGCCAAATTAAGGGGGAGAAGCAACAGAGGAGACGTGGCCTTGAAGAATTTTTTTTTTTTTTTTTTTTTTTTTTGGATGCCTCTCTTTGCCAGGCTACTCCTCTGCTCTTGCTGTTGTAGGAGCCCAGAGCACAGGCTCTGGCTTCAGAAACAGCGACCAAAGCTGTCCCCGTCACGTAAGAGGAACAAAACCACTTCACAGAAGTACAGGGAAAATTTTGACCAGGGATTAGAGATGTGTCTGGAGTCACAGAAGCTGATCTCCATCTTTCTTATGCGCTCCTATATAATTTTGGAGACAGGTAAATGGGATTTCTGTGTCTGTGGAGGGCTGGGCACGCGCGCTGTTTGCTGCTAAGGCTCTGAAGGATTTTAAAAAGGCTTGAAGTTTTGCCAGTGTCTCCTGGCTCTGAGGAGTACAACAGACACAGCGCTTACTCCAGTCACACTATACAGAGGGAGTAGGCATCTGTAAGGGAAGATCAGGCAGCAGCACGTTAATGTCAAAGCACAGATCTTCTGCTGGGAGCTCATCTGGAAAGAGGCAACAGGAGGGGGAAAAAACCTAATCCATGAGCTCTCACAGATTTACTTGCCAATAACGTTAATATTCAGATGACTATCAAGAAATCCAGTGAAAGAAAATATTTTCTGAAGTGGGTTTTGTTCTGCACATTAAACTGTGTTTACAGCCCCTGAGTTGCTCCCCCCTTGCTCTAACGTGAAGCTGGAGGAGGGTGCTGAGACTTGCCAGAAAGTATTGCAGCTCTCACCGTCCTACCCCAGAGAGACACAGCGAAAGAGGGAGGCCTGATGTAACATTATATATACACACCGTATTGCCATTTATTTATTGTAATACCTCTGCTAGCTCTCCCAGCCCTGCTGGGTGACGTCCAGCAAAATCCCCTGCCGTCCTCCAGCACCACCTCTCCCCCCTTTTGGCTCCACCACAAGCCACAGCCTTCTCTGCTGTTATATTGTGCCTTTTCCTTTCTTATTACCTTTATTCCGAGGGCAGAGGATGTGCTTCCAAGGGATTTGGGCAGCAGGGCAGAGGAGCCAGGGCTTAGCTGAGATGGGGGTAACCAGCACCAAGGCAGCCCACAGCTGCTCTGAGCCCCTGGGAATTATTTAACCCCAATGCAGTTATGCCCCCCTGCCCCCATGACATCTGTATCCTTCAGTCTCTTCTCAGCTAAGCAGGTCTCAAACTGTGAGCGAGTCACAGAATAAATTACGGGGGGGGTGCACAAGGGAAACAAAATTCAGAATTTGCCACTGTAGGACACTACTCTCAAGCTGATCGTAGCATTTGCTACAGCATTTCATTTGGGTCTTAAAGAATTGCTTTGTGCTACCCAAGAAAAATGCACAAAACCACTCCTTTATTTCTTAAAAGCGCTAGCTACAGGGTCCTTTGGTACATGAAAGGGAGACACTAAAAACAGTAAGCTAAGAGGTATCAAACAGGCTGGAGAGTGGCCTTCAAAAGAGGAACCAAAATGTATAAGAAAAGGTAGAAGTGGCATTACAATTTAATAAGACGCAAGCCGGATGAGCTGCATGTTGACTTCAAGCTTTTTTTTTTTTTTTTACTATCAGTGATCATTTCACTTACATTACATACTGCCTTTCCCCACCTCTTAACCCTGTGCATCCTGCAGCTGATCTGCACAATGTCACGTCTGTACAGAGTTGCTCCTGTAATTGTAAACAGTAACGACATGAAGAAATGTCCAGTAAAACTGACTTAATCACATCTTCGACCTACTCTGTGTCCGTACAGCTGTAATCTCCAGACTCACACACAAAGTTGGGAAACTTCAGTCATGCTGTAGGGAAAAAGTGCCAGGGAGATATTTCTTCTGCAGTCATGTAAACACGTCATTTTTCTAAGAAAACAGGATTCTTTGAGAGGGCAATGGTCTCTCCTCCTTAAATCTTCTCGACTTTCAAGTCTTGTGTCATCCCTCAACTCAGCAAAACCCAGGTATCACCTGACTTGGCGAGCAGAGGAATCAGAAGTAGTCTCACGGAGCTAGATGAACTTTTAAAACAATTTCTATGATATCTTTTCTGGAGCACACATGCTGTAAGACAACACATGGAGCTCTGCAAAAGCACTTTACTGGCATTCGTTGATGATGACTCACAGAAGTCACCATGGTCCATAGTGTGACCACCCGCCCCAGATGCCAATCACAGCCCTGCACTCCACCATCCCACACACCACTACGTGTGAGCTAACATCCACACTGAAGTTTTGGAATTCCAATAGAAATATATCATTCTGTGCTGTCAGTCCTAAATTACTTTAAAAAAAAATATAAAAAACTTGCAATAAGACCACTATGCCAAGTCTCATATCACAGAGAAAGATAAAGGATCTTAGTCCACATTCCTGCACACAGGCTCAGAAGATGGTCAGAGAAATTTAAACTTCTGAAAAACAAAGTTCAATGCTCTGCAAATATGAGGAAAGAACTAATAATGTAAGTCAACTTTATGGTTTGACTTTTGAAAAGTTGTTTTTCCTCTTGCAGCTCAGGACGCATTAAGCTCCTTAAAACAGTGTAGCAAGAAGCTCAAGAACAACTTAACATTATTGGGGGGGGAATCACTACTCACCCACCCCTCAAAATCCCTGAAAGTTACTTCCTTAAAAAAAAAAAAAAAAAAAAAAAAAAAAAAAAGAGGGGCGTCCTG
>VXBL01008794.1:1780895-1806331 GCA_013400195.1 Aramus guarauna
AAAAAAAAAAAAAAAATCTGACTTTTAGAACTGGTATGAGTAAATCCAAGTATTACAAATCTTTAAAGCAAGTCCATTCTCCCTAGGTGACATACATGATCCAGGAGACAAGAAATTCTAAGTCCTAAATTTAAGAAATGCAGAAAGTGGTGCGCCAGCGCTTGAACACAACCAGAGAAAAGCAGTTCCAGGCAGGCATAAATCCAAATGACAATTACCCCTTGGGAAAGAGTACTGTAACCAAAACACCCCGGAGACAGTCAGTAATCACTGATTAACGGCCAGTCAATGGCCAACCAGACTGGGATTCAGCACCTCTTATCACACAGGGCAACTTAGAAGTTGGCTTCATCCAGCAGCTGCAGAGATTTAAGGGTTTTGTTTCTTTGCTAAACAGCAGGCCTGATTGTACAAAGCCTGCACTTTAACGGTTAATCATTAATCTGAAATTACATAAATGTGTCTCATACTTATCGACTTCTCACTTCTACGAAGTCTGTAGAGACAAACTTTCAAGAGATGGTATTTTTTTTTTTATACAGATTGTGATTTTAATGGATTTTCAAGTACTTTCAGGTTTTGCTCATGACAACTGCTACAATAAAAAGCCTTGTGAACAAAGATGTGTTTTGTGCCTATTCACCTAGCAGAAAATGACTATTACGGCATACTTTATTATGGCAGAAATGCTTTCCAGCCTCTCTGAAGAGACAGTCTTCCCCAAACTCCCATCATCCTAATTGTTTTTAAGGTGTTTGTAGTTTACTTTAAACAGCACATGAGCCAAACATTTACGTCCTGTGCTAAATTTCTCTTTATTGGCTAGCAGGAGGGTTTCTTCATTCTGCAGCATTGACAGAGCGAGAGCACTTCTGTAGTCCGAGGCTGGGCTTGCCCTTCCTAACCCAAAGGAAAGAATGAAAGAAAAGCTCCTTGTATTTGCCAGACATGTTCAAAAAGAGCTACTCGCACACCCCAATCTGCTTCTTTCATTCCATTCGGGAGAGTCATGGGTCAAATTTGGTAGAGAGGAAAATAGCAGCCGTTAACTGTTCCAGCGCCGCAGTCGACCGAAAAGCCAAAGCTGACACCGTCTGTCTTTTCATTTCCATTCTTTTGGTGTCAGGTCATGCAGTGAACACCCAGACGTCCTTATGAATCCTTATGAAAAGGTTATTGTACAGACTGCCTCCGTGACATAGTCCAGAAAATAAAAACTTTGGTAATGACCTTAATAAGTGCTTTGTTGTGAAGGCCATGTTTTCACATGGACCACAGCTGCCTTTGTGCGGTCTGAATGCCATCTCATGCAGTGTTGAAGTATAAATCTAAGAGTGATTAAATTATGCTGAAAGCATACTGTAAAATATTTAGGAAATGATTTCCAAAGAGACAGAGGAAAATTAGTGGCTCCGTATCCATATGTGTCTTTAATAGACTCTTCAAATATTTACCTCTGGTTTTCTATCCATCGCAGAAGTCCAGAGGATAGGATGATTATTGGTAAGGGACTAGACAGAGATATTCAGTTAATTCCTCTTAGTCTTTCTTCTTGACATTGAGGAAACTACTTTTTTATCTGTGCCCTACTTTCCCATCTGCGAGGGACAGATACCACCCTAGCAATCTACAGAGCAGAACACTAGGAACTTAGTAGAAGACACAAAAATTGGCAGCTTTATGAAATTTCCTCCTTTCCAAGATTGTTTTAAGTCTAAATCATCTGAAATGCTAGTTCGTCATTCAGTGTAAAAGAACATGATCTGTTGAGACAGATGGCTTCTACCACTTCAAAAATTTAAGACTTGCTGTAGCAAAGCAAGGAACCCCTGAAGCTTTAAAAATATGGTCACCTATACCATACCCTTTAAAATGAAAATAATTTAAAAGCTCCAAAGTCCTAGAGGGAAATAAGGGGAAAATAGCAAGAGGGAATAATTATGAAATTACAAAAGTAGTGAAATAAATCTTCCATTTCTGAGATGCATCTTTATTAAACTACATTCAGGCATATAATTTTAAAAGTACGAACCACAAACACCTACCTTGTACATGGAGCTTATATATTTTAAATAGAGAGAGGGAGAAACAAGGTCCCCTGTGACAGTGTGCTTTGCTATTGACCTAAAGATGATGACATGCAAGTAGGGAAGGAGAAAATGCTTTAGATGCCAGAGCAATCACATACATATTTCATATGAAGGCATGGAGAAGCATCCTGTTAGCCTGTGAATGAACTGCACCAGCACAGGCTGAGTTTATGTCTGACGCTGGTCAGGATTCAAGATTTGCTGGACTCTCTAGAGATAACACTGTTTCATCTTCCCTTTCTATTACAAAGGCAGGGAGAGCTGACCAAATGGGAAAACTACTTTTTGCCCTAACAGCTGGCAGAAGATTTTTATAGGCACGAAAACCAATTAAGTGTCCTGATTCTGGGCATGTAACTCCCCTGGAGCCTTTGTTACGAAGTCCTTATCTGCTTGCATAGGCACAAGCATCTACAAATCCACGTACAGGTGTGTGTGTATCTAAACAAAGCGCCATGGCACACACCAAAATAATCTGTTGCTCTCTCTTGAGAAAAGCCCCACGTTACCCTGTGAAAACAGTACAGGGGAGAGTTTCATAACACTATTACTGTTCGCAGGAGCGCTGCAAACAGAATGGGCAAACAGGGCTTGGCGCATCAGCCAGGGCATGGCGTGTCAATTGACATGGCAGTTGGTGGGCATGGAGGGTGCCTCTTCGAAGGAGGGGCATTCCACTGGCCATGTGGGAGACTTGAAGGACACATTACCCAGCAATGGGGCACTGTCCTGTGACAGGTGAAGGGCACCCATCCCACCTGACCCTCAGGCAGAATGGTGGGTGCTCATCTGAGAGCAAAGGCTGAAGCTCCGGCTGGGGGGTCTGCACCATCTACCCCAGCAGTGGCCAATGCCTCCACCCAGACAGAGCTGCTGAAGGAAGAGGCTGCAGTGTAGACGTCGGACTGCAGGACGTGCCCAGACCTTTCTCACAGGGCAGGGACAGGTGGCAGACCTGCGTGTAGAAGGTGTGTCCAGGTGGAGGACCTCCTGCAGCAGTGGCTGAGCTGCAGGAGGCAGTGAAAAGGCTGAAAAACATCAGGGAGACTGAGAAGGAGTTAAATAGCTGGTTCCAAGTACAGTCTGCAGTGGACCCACACAGCCAAAAACTCCCCGACCGGTGCATACAGAAGGGAACGGGGCAAATAATGCGGAAGAATGGAAGCTTGTGATGGCAAGGACAAACAGGAAGAAGAGACTTCCCATGAAGCCTGAGGTGCCCTTGCAGAACCACTTCACCACTCTGCAGACCGAAGGGAAAAGACCTGTCACATCAGGAGAGGTTCTGGAGCTAAGGCAGCCCAGTCTGCTCCCCATGTAACAACCAGAGCAACTAAGAGAAGCGGACAGGTGATGGTAGTAGGTGACTCTCTTCTGAGAGGTACAGAGGCACCCGTGTGCCTCTCTAGAGAGGTGTGCTGCTTACCAGGGTTGTCACTGAGAGACTACCAAGCCCTGTGCAGTTCACTGACTGTTATTCACTGCTGTCGTTTCACCAGTGACACAGCCAGGAGCAGTCTGAGGAGCATCAAGAAGAATTACCGAGCTCCGGGACTCTGGAGTGCAGGTAGTTTTTTCATCAGTCCTCCCAGTGAAAGGGAAGGGGTTGAAAGGGCCAGTCGAAATTGGTGAATCAGCAAACCATTACAGGACTGGTGCCACAGCCAGTGGTTCGGCTGCTTAGACCATGGGACTCGCTTTGAGAAACCTGGTCTACTGGGGGCTGATGGGGTCCATCTGTCAGAGAAGAGGAAGAGAAGAACATCTTCAGTCATAGACTTGCCAANAACCTAAACCATTCTATGATTCTAAGATTCATCAATAGAAGGCTGGAATTAAATTCAGCTCTAAAATGCCACTTATCAATATAGAAAGTTCACTAAAAAAGGTCCTTTTCCTAATTCAGAAGAAATCAGAAAGAATTTTTTTGTTGTTGTTTAATTATTGAATGCAATTATTTCTCTTTATTATCTAAAGAAACTTCTTTTATTTGTGAAAAAGCAGTACCATATTTTTGCTGTTTCTGAGGACTACTCATTTTAAAAAAAGCATCACGTAAATGTTTGTTCATTCCCATGTTGGCTGTTCCATTACTTCCTACATCTCTTCATGAAAGTTTTATATCTTTCAAAGCATTAATAGCTACTGTAGTCCAGATTACATTATTTATATACGCAGGCCGTATTCACACATACAGTTTGTTTACAAGAGATCCTTTCCTTCCATTCAAAAATATTCAAATTCTCATGTCACACTTTTCTTTCTTTCTGACCTCATTTACAAAAGCCCAAGCACTGTAGTGATTTTTCTCCCAGACAAGGCCTAGGCGGTGATTCCAATAAAGACAAGCACAGGTCCCCATGCTGAAAATAAAACATTTTTATTACTTTCTAAACCTCGGGCATAAACATTCATTGCTTCATCTGACAAAATCCAACCAATAAAGACTGGGAAAAGAGATTAATAGAACCAGCTTTCTAGAACATTACACTGCCCTCTAGACACTGGATGTCTTGAAAATTGCATATTGTATGGCTGGCCCATAGAGGAGCAAGGAAAATATCCTTGTTTTCTCGTTTGGATGGTCAATTGCTACAGCCTCAGCAAAGTTGTGCTTCTGTGGAAACTGCAGGACCTAACATGGGCTGAGCCCTCCAAGCCTGGATTGAGCTGGTTGCCAATAACTCATAGGGCATCCTCGGGAAACTTTCTTCTTTTCACAGGTTCCTGGTGTGTCTGGCAAGAAGAAATCAGTAGATCATCCTGTATGGCCTTCTTAGATTTCACTGCTCCCCCTGCCTGAGAGTGTTTTTAGAAGACTGAATTATGTTCCTCATTACCCAGGAAGGAGTTCAGTCTCTGTCTGACGACATCAGAAGGGGAAGATGCTACAGCTTTTCACAATAGTTTATTCAAATAATTTATATTTCTTTCTTTTAGTTTGCAGCTTGCCTGCAAATGAGTAGTTCCAGCTCCTGCTAATTATTCCTTATCCAGTAATTTGAGAAAAATTTTTCCTCTTCAGAAACAGGTATTTAGTTATTTACCAGGATGCTTTTAGATATCCCAAGACCTTCCTTTTTACTTTTTTTTCTTTCTTTTCCTTGATACTAGGTCCTTGGAAAGTAAACAGAAAGTGAACTAATCATGAACCTTCAGGAGGGTACAAAGAGTCTTCTCTTTGCCAGGCTGAACAGTTCCAGCTCTCTCAACCTTTCCTCATAGGACAGATGTTCCAGACCCCTAATCATATTTGCAGCCCTTTGCTGGACTATCTCCAATATGTCTACGTCTGTCTTGTACTGAGGAGCTCAGAAATGGACAAAGTACTCCAGCTGTGGCCTTGCCAGTGCTGAGTAGAGGGGAAGGATCATCCCCCTCGACCTCCTGGCAATACTTTGTCTAATGCAGCCCAAAATACTATTTGCTGGCTTTGCCACCAGGGCACAGTGCTGGCTTATGTTCAACTTGGTGTTCATCAGGACCCCAAAGTCCTTTTCTGCTGAGCTGCTTTCCCGCTGGGTGGTCCCCAACATGTTCTGGTGCCTGGGTTGTTCCTCCCCAAGTGCAGGACTTTGCACTTCTCCTTGTTGAACTCCATGAGGTTCCCGTCATCCCATTTCTCCAGCCTGTTGAGGTCCTCCTGGATAGCAGCACAACCTGCTGGGGTATCAGCCACTACCTCCAGCTTGGTGTCATCAGCAAACTCATTGAGGGTATACTCTACCCCATCATCTAGATCATTAATGAAGATGTTAATCAGGACTGGACCCAGTACAGACCCCTGGGGTACATCGCTAGTTACTGGCCTCCAGCTAGACTTGTGCCACTGGTCACTAGCCCTGGGACCCAGCCATTCAGCCAATTTTCAATCCTCCTCACTGTCTGCTCATCCATCCCACACATCACCAGCTTGTCTATGAGCATTTTATGAGACACAGCATCAAAGACTCTACTGAAGTCCAGGTAGAGAATATCCACTGCTCTCCCCTCATCTACCAGACCAGTAATTTCATTACAGAAGTTTATCAAGTTGACTACTCCTGACGACTTTCTTGTCCTCAATGTGCCTGGAAATGATTCCCAGGATTAGTTGTTCCATTATGTTCCCAGGGATCAAGGTGAGGTTGACTGGCCTGTAGTTCCCTGAGTCCTCCTCCTCCCTGCCCTTCTTGTAGATAGGAGGGACATTTGCTTTCTTCCAGTCTTCAGGCACTTCTTCCAGTCACCATCATCAAAGATTATTGAGAGCATCCTTGCAATGACATCTGCCAGCTCCCTCAGCACTCATTGGTGCATCTCATCAGGATCCATGGATTTATGTCCGTCCAGTTTGCTTAAGTATTCCCTGACCTGAATCACTTCCACCAACGGTAGATAATCCTTGGTCCAGCCTTTTCCCCTGGTCTCTGAGACCTGGGTTTCCTTAAAGCTGTTCTTGCTAGTAAAGATTGAGGCAAAGAAGGCATTCAGTACTTCAGCCTTTTCTACGTCCTGTGTAATGAGGTCCCCTGTCTCATTGAACAACGGGCCCACATTTCCCCTAGTCTTCNCACATCACCAGCTTGTCTATGAGCATTTTATGAGACACAGCATCAAAGACTCTACTGAAGTCCAGGCAGAGAATATCCACTTCTCTCCCCTCATCTACCAGACCAGTAATTTCATTACAGAAGTTTATCAAGTTGACTACTCCTGACGACTTTCTTGTCCTCAATGTGCCTGGAAATGATTCCCAGGATTAGTTGTTCCATTATGTTCCCAGGGATCAAGGTGAGGCTGACTGGCCTGTAGTTCCCTGGGTCCTCTTCCTCCCTGCCTTTCTTGTAGATAGGAGGGACATTTGCTTTCTTCCAGTCTTCAGGCACTTCTTCCAGTCACCATCATCAAAGATTATTGAGAGCATCCTTGCAATGACATCTGCCAGCTCCCTCAGCACTCATTGGTGCATCTCATCAGGATCCATGGATTTATGTCCGTCCAGTTTGCTTAAGTATTCCCTGACCTGAATCACTTCCACCAACGGTAGATAATCCTTGGTCCAGCCTTTTCCCCTGGTCTCTGAGACCTGGGTTTCCTTAAAGCTGTTCTTGCTAGTAAAGATTGAGGCAAAGAAGGCATTCAGTACTTCAGCCTTTTCTACGTCCTGTGTAATGAGGTCCCCTGTCTCATTGAACAACGGGCCCACATTTCCCCTAGTCTTCTTCTGTCAGCTATGTACTTATAGAAGCCCTTGCTGTTTCTGACATTCAATTCCATTTGGGCTTTAGCTTTCCTAACCTCATCCCTGGATGACTGGACAATGTTTCTGTATTCCTGTTACCTGTTGCTGCTTCTAGCCTCTGTATGCTTCCTTTTTACGTTTGAGTTTGTCTGGGAGTTCCTTGTTCATCCACACATTTGTGTGGCCTCCTGACATATTTGTCTGACTTCTAATTTGTTGGGATGGAGCTCTCTTGAGCTTGGAGGAGGTGATCTTTGAAAATGAACCAGCTTCCTTGGGATATCCTTTCTTCCAGGGCCTTATCCCATCTTTGAAGATCCCAAAGTCTGCTCTCCTGAAACCCAGGGTTTTGAACTTGCTTTTCACCCTCCTCCCTGCTCTCAAGATCCTAAACTCCATGCAAAGATTGTGTCAGGACAGCCTTATTTTCAAATTACAGCTGCTGCATCTAAAATTCATGTTCATTTCATGGTGTCAATAGTGAGGTCAGGCTTCATGTTGACATTATTGACGACAAAGCTGGGCCTAGTACTTGTCCCAAAATACAATCATCCAGCTGAGGCCTGCTCAGAGATGTTAATTGGCCTGTGTGCAATCCAGTTAACCTGTGCCCTGCTGATAATGAATAGCCATAATCCTCCCTAGATTGCCAAGGGATACAAAATAAAGAGCCTAGGAGCATTAATACTTTTCCATTGCAATGTCATTGAGAAATGAAATATGTATTTTTGATGGAATACCTGGTTTTTGTTAGTTACATTCCTATTAGTCAAATATTTTTCAGAAAAATGTTTTGTATCTTCTCTGGTATTTTCCCTTTGTTGAAAGATTGAGCAGCCCATGGGTATGTGCCCACCTTTGTCTGTCCTGCAGTGCTATTAATGACTTTATCTCCAGCTAGTAACGACCTACACCAAGAGTTCATGTACAGAGGATGGTACGAAACTGTTTTAAAAGAAACTGTTTTAAAAGAGTACTCAGCCCAGCATAGAAAAGCAATGCCACTTTTCATCCCTACCCATACGTGCTGAAAGTTTGCCAGCTCTTGTTGAAGCAAATTCCTACTTCCCAGCTCCCATCTGGCCACTCTCCCTCACCATCAGAGGTGACAACCATTTTAGCGAAAACACCTGAACTGATATGTCTGTCATAGTTCAAAATAACTGTTGTGGAAAGCTGTCTTGACGTGGGCAGCAGGACAGCTTTTGGATACTGGAATGGAAAAACAACACTTAAACATTAATATACTACAGATTCTTGAATTTCTGCTCCAACTGCTGTAAAACCTGGCACAAGACTGGAGAAATAGTGGCTGCAACTTCATAAGCCGTTGAATTTGGCAGAAAGGAGAGCTTTACCAAGATCAATGGAGTGTTGTGGATCATGATTTATTCTGGAGCTCTGCTCAGGGGAGGAGAAAAAGGAAGGTGCTCTCCCCTCTGCAAGCACTGCTCGTGGATTTATTGAGAGCTATCATCTAAAGCTGAGAGACGAAATTCAGTGTGTATGGATACTCTTTGAAAGACTGCCAACGGCTTTAGAAATAAGAACATAAATTGAAGGTGAACAAAACTGCAATTGAAGCTATCTCCAGCAAATATAATTAAGAAAATAACCTAGTGAATGAAAAATACATCGGATTTTTAGAAATTATGTCATTTTCAATAATACAAGAAAAGGGTTCCTAAAGGCAGGAATTTCCAAATTAAAGAGTGATATAAGAACCACTTTCAAGGAAATAGTCTGTCCCAGAGCCAAAAACTGTTACTGCATTACCAGCAACAATACCAGTATGTGGCAATAAACGTTCACAGTTCCCTGAGCTATAGCACTGCTATTTACTCCTGGCATACCTTCAGCTTCTCCCACTTGGTCTTAGTCCTGAGAGCCACCCCGCACCCCTCGCTGTGCCTTTGGTTTCTCTATTACAATTTTGCATCTTTCATAAGTTTTCTTTTTCCCCTATTTCCCCCTTTTTTCTCATTTTCTCTTGCTGTGTCTCTGTATATCTATGATTGTTGTCCATACCACTAAGACGGCATAAACTTTTAGCTAAAGATGTCCTCTTTCCTCGGTGTGGAATTATGATAATCTAATAAACCATGAATGAAGAACTTTCTATTTTCCAATCAGTTTCATTCAGAATTTTTCTCCTTTGGAAAATTATGTCTTTTAAAGTACCAGTATATGTATGACTAGCAGGGATGTACTCAGGTTGGTATACTGAATGTAACCATGTCATGATTGTTCATACTCAGGCAACCACTAACTTCCAGTCTAGTGACTAATTCATCTTTATTCAATATAATGATTTCCAGAACAGACATATTCTGTTCATACTGCCTCTCCTATGATCCTATGGTCCATGACCTTATGAACATGCACAGAGCTCCACAGCACCGAGACTCTGGGCATCTCCTATTCCACCCATCCATTAATTCTGCAGATGATCTCCATTTCAAGCACTTTCTTTATAGCAAGTGTATTTTATGCTTTACATAGACTCATTCTTGCAGACTCTGGTTTTTGAGCAATCTGGTGTGACCTCATGGCTGGCCCAGTTTTGAGCAGGAGGTTTAACTAGAGATCTCTTGAGGTCCCTTCAAACTCCAGTCATCCTATGATCCTAAAATCTTCTCCACTCACTTTTTTTTTTTTTTTTTTTTTCCCCACTCCACCCTTTTTAGACTAGTTATGGGTAGAGATACTAAATCTGTTTATTCGCATCAACAGCCTTTCAACAAGATAACTATATCAGATTTTTCTATACAAAATCTCAGTTCCTTTGATTTTAATTCATAGGGCTAGCACTCACATGTAAGCAATAAGAAAATGTATTTATTTCATATTCATTGCTGCACAGGCTCAATTTTGAGTTTGGACTGCCTGGACCTTCACAGTACCCTACTAAACAAGCTAGTTTAAAGCTGTCTTGGCTGCTCCAGCTATTATTTGACTGAAACGTTAGTATTGTGCTGTATGGTTCATCAGCTGAAGGTCAGGCTGTGCTAAGCACAGGCAGACAGCTTTCAGCCAACACTGAGCACTTGTATGACCAGCTGTCTAGTGGGGAATGGGGGGAGACCGATCTCCAATACGTCTCAGTCAGGTCGTGTCTTCCACAAACCTGGAAAAATAGCCTTTTTCCGACATGCCAAAAGCACTGAAATTTCTACTGTGCTGTTGCTGTAGCCAGCAAGAGCCATCCCGATGTGCCCTGCCTTTCACTCTCCAGCTTGCCTTATGACATAGAGCTAACAGGGGGCCAGCTTCTGCTCCCCTGCATCCTGCCAGGGCTCAAGGAGCAAGAGGTGGTGATGACATTATTAAAAAAAAAAAAAAAAAGAAAAAGAAAAAAGCAATAGTGTAAGGCACGTGTTGGGATCTTCTGAGGATTATAGAGCAGCTGAAGCCCAGGGATCTAAGGGATGAGTCATTTAAGCCAGACATAAAGTTTCCCCCCATCACTTCCCCACCTCGTATGAAAGGAGAGAGGGTCGGAGCCAGACCATCTGGACTACTCTGTGGGAGCAGAGGCCTGCAGAGAGGACTGGGCCGCCCACAATGCTTAGCAGGAAACAAAGGAAAACAACTTGCTCTGCAGACCTTGCTCGAACATGCTCATCAACAGCTATCAGCTGATTTTATATCAATGAGCATTTACAGTGATTAACCCTTAGTTCTGCTCTCCAAATGGGAAAGATGAATAAACTAAAGAAGAAGAAAATATAAAGAAGGAGATGACACTACAGAGAAAATGATATTATGAGAACAGCATTAAATTATGTCTGTGATAGTGTTTCAGAGCCATTGCCATTGAAACTAAGAGAAATTTGCCACAGAACTTGTTAGAAAGTGCTATAAGGATTCAGAGCGCTCTACTGTTGTCACACTGCCTTACTATGTTCACAAAGGGTTTAGAAGTTAAATTTGAAATGGAAATTCAGAGGAGAGGCAACTGAACAAACAGGATAATATGTCACCAGAAAATGTAGATTTGCAGAGCTTGTGAATTTGTATGAAAATCCCAAGACAATTTCTTCATTGATCAGATTTCTATTGCGATACAAATCTTCTCTTGTGCAGATTAACGCAAAGCAGTCAAAATTAACATTTGTTCCTTCATTATTAGACTAGAAAAATTCCAACTTTTATAGCTTCCCCAATTATCACTTGCCATTAGCCCCATTACTCAAGCTAACTATTTTTTTCCTAGGACAATTTCAGCAGTTTTTCAGTTTTGAATCACCCAGCAATATAACATACAATGGAAAGAAATTGGCAATTGTTGTATAGAGTTATGCTATTTATTCAGGAAAGTATGAGCCTGTCTCATATTAAATATACCCTAAAATAGCAAAAATCAGCTTAAAATTTCTCTTAATGTTACCACACCTGTTAAAACAATAAACAGCACGTTTCCCCCCAATATTGCATTGTCTATGAAGACTGTTAAGAAAAGATTTATTCTAGGTGACACAGTCAAGATAAAAACTGTTGGCTAAAACTACAAAGTACTCTGTTTCTAAAAGAAGAAAGGATGGGTCCACAAAGCTTAATAAATTACAGAATTTCTGATACGTACTTCCCATATTCATTTTTTTCAATTAGGTGCATGTGAGTAAAGGACTGTTGGTTTCATCAAAATCATGATGTGCAATTAATGAGACCAACTCTGTTAATTTTACTTTTTGACATTCCGGCTTTATAAAATGTATATTTTAAAAAGCATATTTGTGGCAAATTGCAATAGAATGTGACAGCCATCACTGTTTCCTTCTCCTGGATTGTGTAGAAAATGACTGTGTCCACTTACCCTGCTGGAAAATGAAATGACCCTTACAAGTAAATTTGGAATCTCTTGAAGTTCAAAAATTAATGATAGGAAAATTTCTACACAAATAAAAAAATATTTTAATTAACTCTGGAATGATTGCTACTAAAAGGATTTTGTGGTGTTAGAAAGTTTGGGAGTTTTAAAACAGAGAGAATACAGAGGTCAGGTGAATGATCTTTAGGTTAAATGAATGTCATAAGAATGTATTTATCAGAGAAAATATTACAGGTTTCATATATAACTAGCTTTCCTTCTAACATACATGTTAAGTTGATGTGGAGTGGGTCCCTGCTGTTCAAAATACCAAAAAAATAAAAGTTCAGATATGTGTCATGATAGAGGCAAATATCTGTTGTATCTAATTTGGCAGAAATATAGGAAATGTGGAAGACATGTAGATAGATAGAACATAAAAGCCTCACCACGAAATTAGGTGATGGTACAACTCCAAATCTTAATTAGTTTATTGATTAGCTCTATAAAGATGCGCTGTTAACAAAATGGTATGTTACCCGTTCTCTGCCTATTGCAGTGCTGTAGCAATTCCAGCAAGCTAAGTATATAGATTTATGTACTTGTCGCTACAGTCCATTTGTATAAACAAGTAGCTCAGAGGATTTAGCTAACCCCCATCTGGTTACTTTAAAAACAGAAGCACAAAAATATCAAAATAACAGAAATAAAAATCATTTTAACTGGTCTCCATCTGGCAATTTTAATAATGGAAATGCAAAGTTACAGAACGTGCCAGCTATCCAGGGTTTGTACAAAGAGAAAGAATGTGATTAAAAACATTTAAAAATTTCCTGTACAAGACAGGTTAGCTAAGAGTTTAGCTGAGGTTTGGCGAACTTCAGTATCGCAGGAATCTAGGTTGCAGTTTAGCGTAGCACACGAAAAGCCCTTTTTCTCCTCAATGTTGGAGTTTACAGCAGTGCATAATTATTGCCTTGTAAACCAACTTGCAAATAACAACCCTAAGGAACATTAGGGCACCTTTCTTCTGGGTTGGAGACTAAGGCTGTACAAGGATATTTCTAAAATACCTCCTTCTGCAACTGATGACGTGACATTAATTTAAAATTTTAAAACTGTTTTGCACTCTCAGAACTATTTTCTTTTGGTTAAAATGTTTAGTAGCTGGAAGTGTTAAGGTTGCTCAGGAAGGGCCTGATCAAATGCTCATCTGAAAGACGAAAAGAGAAGAAAATCTCCCTGACTACTTTTAGCTGATTTCTATAGATCAGACTTTCATATTTTATTAAGAAGCTTGGACGCTAAGACCATCAGTGCTGCAACATTTAATGCAATATAATGTCTAAGTTAGTACAAAACCTTTCCACAGAGTGTTTGGAATGATCATGGTTTGCATTTTTCTTCTTCTTCCTTTTTTTTTTTTTTTCGTCTTCCCACTTCTCACTTCTGTTTTGTTTCACTTTGAATACTTCACAGTGTTTGTATTTTTTGAAAGCTGGCCTATTTTCACTCACAAAGCAGGAGATTCAGTTTGTGGTATAAATGCTAAATCAGCATGTGTCAAACTTGTTAAACCTTTTTTATGCCAAGCCTTGAAGGACCTGATAAAATAAAGCTGTAAAGATATACATTTTAATAAAACATTATTCATGCACTGTTAGTCCACAAAATATTCTCATGTACTATATAGAAATGAAAAGCAACATTTCTCTGGCCTAAAGCTAACTTTTTATGACTCCCTTGGTAATTTTTCCATTCTTTAATACTACTTTATTTATTTATTTTACAGTAAGCTTTCAGAAAAGGGATGGCATTTTTCTCGACACATTTACATGTGCTTTTTTTTTCTTTTCTTTCCTCCTGACCTTTTACATCATCTATAGAAAATTTAATAGGGATATGGAAATCAGATAGGGTAACTGCTGGAAGCAATATGTGCTGATCAAAACTCAGAGACAGCAGCTCTGTCGAGAGCACAACTGTGGTTCTGTGGTTCAGACACTGGCCTGAGAGTCGTGAGATCTGGGGTTTCTTCCTTAATCTGCCTGACCCCCCCGAGTGATACCAGCTCTTTGTTTGCTCAATGGGAATGATAATATTTACATTCTCCCATTCTTTTTTCTATTTAAATGATAGGCGGCTTGAGAATCCTATGGGTTTTTTATAGTGCCGGTACCGTGTACAGCACAGTGCAGTTATTTCAGCTGATGCTTTTAGATATTACCATATGGTAAAAATACACAGTAGAGACCTAAGTGTGCTGCCCTGGCATGCGACTCTGCCCTCCTGAGAGTCCGAGAAAGAAAGCCCTGAGACAAAGAGGACAGTGTTGGGTTGTAGGCAAAGCCAAGCCTTTGTGTGCTTAAATACTGGAGTACGAGTTTTTATAGTTCCCAGTCTGCAAGCCCTCTAATGCATTGGAATGTCTCAGGTATTCCGATAGCGGCTGCATCATGTCGGCTTTCCGAAGGTATTCACTGGTAGGCACGTTGTATTCAATGATAGATGTATGACTCTGGCCTTCATTCAGGAAATCTCTCTTATTGGTCTGGTTTTCATCTATTTGGACACTTTTTTGCGGTTGTGACTCACATCTATCTGTAAGCCATCCATTCAGCTGTATCAGAGAACATGAAGAGCACCATGATATTCTCAAGGAAATCAAAGTTTTGTGAATGTAGAGACCTACAAGACCTCCGGAACAGGTCCTCTGGATGTCTGCCTCAGGGACTGGTTTTCCTACAAAGGACCCTTGGCTAGAAGAACAGCTATCATCAGTAAATCAAGCCCCACTAGATCCAACCTTTTTTTTCCCACTCCCATAGCAATGTGCAACTCAGTAAATTTTCTGTGGATATTTGTTTCCTCTTGTGCCCTGATGGTGTGGGTCAGTACCATTTTCTCTAGAGGGACATAAGCCCCAGATATGTCACAGCCACGTGGACCTTTTTCAGAACTCTCAAGAATGCAAACTAGTCAAAGGGTTGACCACAGGTCTCCTTGAATTTGACCACGTTGTTGCTGACTGAGTGACCAGTGATCAAGGTCAACATCTGGATTGATAAGGACTTCTTCAGGAACAAACAAGGAATTTCTGTTTTGAGGCAGTAAAAACCAGTTGCTGTGCAAATATCAAGGGCTGTAAGTGGGTTAACTGTAGAATCATAGAAAACTACAAGGACTGCGGGAGATAATTATCTTTAATACAGCATGACAAAGTATCTTTTTCTCTTATTATGCAAAAAATGAGGTGCATGGAGAAAGAGGCAGAACTGCTGTTGGGAATGTAGTTTAGCTCCTCCACTGTAGGCATTGGTAGCACAAAGCAACTTACTCTTTCTTTTTCTCCCCATGCCTGAGAGTATTTTTTCCTGTCTTGAAGGAGTCCCACTGTTCTTCCCTGCCTTCCACACCTGCTCTCTTCTTCTTTGTCTGCTGAGCTACAAAGTAAAACAATAAACATTCAAGGCACAAAAAAAATCATGTGGTTTGGCTCCCAATACTCAAAAGCTGGTGAACTGAGAAGGAAGGAAAGGTTTTTTTCTAATTGAGCCTTGAGTTCCTTCTTCAGCAGATGAACTGTTCAAATATGAAGGTTAAATCCATATTCCGCCATACTTAAAGGTATTTTGGGCTGAGGATTTCAATGGGATTCTTGCCAAAAGAGCGGGCATACAGGGAGTGCTGGCTGGTTTTGCAAAAGTAGGTAGAAAACTGTCCTAGGGTTTGGGAGGTGGGTTTTGCTGCACTGGCATGCTGGGTGATTAATGCAAGCCACTTAGCATCTCCTTCCTCCCCCTTGCTGTGCCTTGGGTTCAGGAGGAACAATGACATTTTTCTCCTTTGTGCTGATTTGAAAGCTACTGATGAAAACTGCTACTTAAGGATTAGTTAGAAATGTAGAGAGGAAATTCTTGGGGAAAAAAAAAAAGAAAAAAAAGAACAGTAAATATGCTTTTTAGTCCAAATGTATACTACATGTTTTTAAGGCAGAAAAAAAAGCCTTTCTCAGAAAAATGACATTTCCAGAAGAACTTTTCATTTTCACACTTTTTTTTTTTTTTTCCCCCTACTGAAAGAACATGGATGGAAAATTTCCAGCAGGCTCTGAAAACAAATTAATTCCTTGTTTGGCTAAACATACTTTTATGCGATGGTTATATTATTCACAAGCAAAAAGAATCTTAAAAGGAAAACCTGGTTGATTTCCCATATCCCTCTAAGTGAAGCTGCTATAACCTTTGCTGCTGCTCAGAAAAATCTCAACAGGTCATAATGTTCCACTGTGTGTCTTAGACCTGAAGGAGCAGGGGAATTCACATTCATTTAAAGATACTGCAGTACTGCCTCCATAAATCCCCTCAATGGGACAAGATGTAGGCCTAGCTTGATGAGATAAAGATAGTGTTTTATACCAAGTTTTCAAGCTTCATTCTAAATAGTCATTGATTTTGTGGGTATACATCAGATTTTTATGTTCTTTGGGATATCATCGTCTACAATTTCATCCTTTACTTTAAAAAGAGCAGCAACTGACTGGCAACACCCAGAATACATCCTACAACATCCATCTACTGTGTTTTAGGATCTTGCTGTAATGCAATAAAGCACTTTTATTTCATATGAAGAATGATTTATACTGAAGTTAATGTCTTAAGTGTAACACATCCACACTGGGTAATGTTATCATAGCTGATATTTCTTCTCCAAGAGTTTACCTACTATCCAACTTGCTTTTGCAATGAATGTTTGCATAATGTAAGACAACCACTTTGATACTAATAGAAATAAATGGCTGAAAGAACACAAAAAATTGAGAGCTTTTGCTTACTATTTAAATTCTTTCAAATAGCAGTGCTGTGTGAAATTCTAATACACTTTCTCTGCAACAGTCAGATACTAAAATGGTCCAAAGATTAGAAAATCACTTAAAAATGTAATTAATACAGCAGCACAAGTCTCTGTGGTCTGTAAGATACGATGCATTTAGTGTAGCAAATAAAACATAGCATAGGACAGTCATCCACGTGTATTATACATCTAATCCACTAAAATATGTACATAGATTTACTGTATTTGCCTTACAAACTTTGCATTTTCTGGACTAGATATTAAAGAGTGATGTTTAATTTATTTTTACACCTTCTTTGCTGTTGTTGGGGTTTTTTTAAATTAATTTCTTCAGAAAATTCCTAGTTTTAACTGAACAGTAATAAAGCTGGCAATTAAATTTGTAAGAATATATCTAAAAAAACCCCCTCTTTTTCATGATTTACAGGATCACAAGTTGGAAGGGACCAGAGAAGGTCACCTAGTTCAACCTCCGGCTCAATCAAGGTCAGACTTACTTTTCTGTGGACAATGTCTTGGTTTTGGTGCCTAAATCTTCATATTGGTATTTGTTTAAAGGTTCAGGACTAGGAAGATGCTCTTGCTCTCGGCAGCCAGCTTCATCCTGAGCAAATCTGTGCATTGGTGCTTTGAAGTGATGGAGTGTTTCCTTAGAGATCTCAGTTTCTGAAGCCATTATTATGTCTCTGACTGTTTCAAGAAAGTTTTGCCATGAGACAATGTTGTTTTGCTCATTTCAGAGGAACTTGATTTTTAATGATTTCAAAATTGCAAGCACTTCTAAAAGTTTCACAGTTGCCTGAAGTTACTTTGAATAAAGACTGAGATGCTACCATGGTTAATGCACTGAAAATTTAAGGTCAGGGCAACAACTCTTTTGTGAGTGGTCTATAGCCATCTGAGACATGCTATATAATCCTTGGATCTCTGCTTTTTAGTCCTATGCATTGATCTTCACATATTCTTAATATTTTCCGTATCTTTACACCCTATAATCCAGTTTCTGAGCCAGTAAGGAAGAGAAGAATCAAAATACTGAAAAGCTGTTTTTGCTAACTCTTGGGCAAGAGTATTGATATGCGTTCAAGGAAAACACTACAGCACTAAATTTAAAAATCACACTGCAGACTTTTGTAATGCTGATAAAGACAAAAGTCTCTGTAAACTTTATTGAAACTGAGTCTTCACACCTTGAACGTATTTCTTCAGGCCAAATAATCTTCTTAAAGAGAGAGCCTGGGCAGACTGATGAACAATATGAAGTAGATAATTGCAAGATTAAGTCTGAGAACACACTCAGAAGCCTAATTCCTTTTCATTGGAAACTATAGAGACCTAAAAAGTATAATATTTAAGAGAACTGACTACTAAGGAAATAGGTAGCAAATTAATAATGGAAAAGAAACTAGAAAATAGATGGTGATTGGGAAACCACAAATAATTGTATATTTAGAACTAGTTTCTGGAACTTACTACCTCAGTGTAAATGAGTGTGGGGTGTTAGTAAGGAGTATAATTAAAAGGAAATAGGCACAGCTAGTCAAGTGCTCTGCATGGTGGAGTTAGTCCTCCATAAGGAAGCAGAGATAGCTGTGGTACTCACAGCAACGCAGTGGCCTCAGTGATCAGCAGTAACAATCCAGTTGAGTGGTGGAGCATTGTACCCACACCTCTGCATTGCTGCTGTTACCCAAAGCTATTGAAGCCCTGAGGAGCCTGGTCTGACCTTCTTGCTGTCCCTGTTGTGAGTAGAAGGTTGGACTAGATGCAGTCCTTTCTAGTCTGCATTAATCTATGAGCCTATGACATTAGGATCCCAAGATGAAACTAGCTTGGACATCACGGTGTGACAGAAGGTTGCAACACACATAAATGAACTGAAATTCCACTTAGAGTTGTGTGTGACAGAAGAACAGGAACAAGGTAGTAAGGTAGACCAAGAGTGGCCTCTTTTCCTCTTTCTAACCATGTATGTGCTTTCAGACCTTAATTATAATACATTCAATGCAACACTAATTCTGTGTGAGCTGCTGTTCAATGGGCGAACAATATTTTCTATTAAGGTGTCAGGGTCAATGATATGGATAATTAGCTAGCACTGTGGTTCAATACATTAATTCTCTCTGAAGTAGTAGTAAAACATATGTTGACTCTTGGTAACCTCAGTGTAGATGTCGCAACCTTGTAATGGATGTGCATGCAATAACCTGCTTGAGCTTGTCTACTTGAGATAAGGTGTTTTCTTAAGTGATGATGATGAATGCTGCTCTTCTAGGGAGCCAGAGAGTGTCATTAAACTAGCTAATATTTTGCTGCACTCCCGTGTAGAGGAAGCATTGCTAAAGGGCAGCACTGTCAAATCCTCATAGGCTAGAGCAGGGAATAAAGCAGAGAGAAAACAGGATGAAAAAAGTAGATAAAGGGCCTAAGGTGAAGTCAGGCCTAATACACAGTACATTGAGTTGTTTTGTTTGCTCGCTTTTTTCCCTTCCTCAGTAAAAGTAGTTCAATAGCTGTATTTTTTCAGAAGCAGAGCTCCCCCCAACTCTCCCCATCTTCCTCAGTCACAAACAGAGTTCATCGTCTATCAATAAAAGCATTTCAGATCTCTCTAGACCTGGAGACACCAGGCAGAGTTATTAGTTCTTCTCCAGCTTATTCTGAGGTGCCAGAGTTCAAAATGAAAACATACAGATTGCTGGTAGCCATGCCAGAGCCAGAGAACTGCACAGATCTATCCCTGCATCAGTCTCTGCATCTATATAAACAAAACCAAGCACATCCAAGGATATCAAATTGAGAATAAATGCCTGTGTGCAAAGCATTTTTGTCTGTGACAGGCCTTAAGAAACTAGAGGGCAAATTCTCTGTTGATGTAATTAGCACAGCGTTGTTAAACTCCACGGACCTGTACCAGTTTTAGAGACACATGAGATTTGACCCCATTACTTTATTTAGTGACACTTATAGTAATTTCAAATTGTCAAGTCTGCATTGCTGTATTCCAACAAGTAACACCTTTAAACTCTGCTAATAACTTTTCCTCCTCAAAATGTTGTGCAAGCAATTGTCTTTCCTTTATGATCAAACCTAACCCATGAAAGTAGATGATTTTTTAGTTATCTGTGTAGCAGTTTATATCCCGAAGAACACCAACACAGTTTAGAGAGTCTGAGGCACAATTATCTACTTTGAAAAGACAACTGCAGCTGGGAAAATGCAGCAATCATTTTATATTGGTATGAGACAAATATATTTAGATAGGAAGTACAAACAGTGAGGTTTCTCTCCTTGACACTTTAGGCAGGTAGGAAGATCTTGTTTCTTCATCTTAAAAAATCAAGAAAACCTAGCAGTGTTGTGTTATATCTTGTGAATTTAGGAGAACATATTTATTCTTTGATGACTTCAAAGACATATTCCGTACAAGGAATCACTGCCACCTGGGTGCACATAAGTTTTATTTGGCTTGTCATCATGGTAAAGACTCCAGGTAACACCTTGGTTAATTCAAAAGATATGGTGGACTCATATCCGATGCTATGCATTTCCCTGAGAAGTGGAATGTGGTGTCATTAGGTAAAAGCTTCCTATATAAGAAAGATTTGCTAGTTGCAAAGAAGCAAATTAAAAGAGATTACATGTCTGCAAGGGAAGAATGGCCCAGTGTAGACCTTGATGGCTAATAATGGTGCACAGTTACTAACCAAGGAGGAAACCCTTGGCCAGAATACAAGCCTCTATTGTACAGAGAGCTGAAGCGGTCTTATGGAGTTCAGAACACACCTCCTATTTATGAGTGTTGCTCTATTGCTCTTTTGGTGAATACACTCCTATCTCCAAGCCAGGCTACTCTAAATGAAAGGTAACCTAAAAAATTCCAATTAGGGATATTCTAGGCTTTCATTTCCCTCATCAGTTTGAATGATATTGTGTGCTCATGTGATCTTGAATTATAAGATGGAATACACTCTAGTTTATTGTTATTTTTTGTTAGCTTTTTAATATTCCTCACTCGTCTGCAACCAATCTAGTCATTCAGGTCCCCTGTAATAAGGAAACAATACAAATTTCGACTTCTGTATTTCTGCTAAAGAATGACCCAAGCTACAATAAAATCCTTTGACTCCATGTAACAGCATGATGACTGTTAGTGTGGACTCCTTTCTTTCATGCTCAGTTTGACCACTGGGGAGGGCTGAACAGGCCCTTCATGTCTCTTATGCACCAAGTCACCTAGATCTTCTGATTTGCCAGCTAGTGTAGCCAGCACTGTGAATAAGTATTTCAAGCTATCTTTGCTATCATACTTCCTATTTAGTACTGTCAAAATTTCCTCTGAGTAAACTTTAACTAGAGCAAATGTTCTGTCATCTGCCAATGTCCTGCTTATCCATTGTGCACATCATTAGCAAATGCATTCAGCTCCGCAATTCTGAATGGTGAACCTTTGTGAACCATCGTGTTAATGTTTTGGACAAATAAAGGAAGAATGGGTGGAAGGAACATCAAGAGGTCATTCTTTTACACAGGCAAGGCCAGCTCTCTCTGAACTATTCCTGACACATGTTTATCTAAAATGCTCTTAAGGTCTCCAGTGATGGAGATTCACAATCTTCTCAGACAATATATTTCTGTGATTAATCATTCTTACCATTAAAAATTCTTCCAGTGTCTAACATAAATATCACTTTCTGCAATTTAGAGCACATTATTTCTTGTCACATACAAAATGGGTATGTGGAACAATTCAATCTTTTCCCCTTTTCAGCAACCTTTTATGTATTTGAAGACTACTAATCCTGTCTCTACTTGGTCATTTCTCTTGAGGAAGCAATCTCGACTCCGTGATTTCTAATAGGGCAAGTTTCTACACCCCCAATCACCCTGCTCTGTCTTCAGCTGACCCAAATATATCTTGAAATGCAAACTGCAGAGGGATCACCATGCTTCAACTACAGCCTCATTCATGCCAAATAGAGCAGAAAGATTATGTCATGCATTTTAGAGAGATTATTCCTCCTTGTACATCCCATAATAGTATTTGGCTTTTCTGCAGAAGTGTCACTTTGCTGATAATATTCATTTCAGGGATCCTCTCTTATCTTATTCTCCATCACTGTTATTTTTCTGCAGAGCTGCTGATTAGCCAGTTGTTCCCTGAAGTCATCTTAGATGTTTCAGACTGTTTCTACAAATTGTCAAGCTCATTCTGAATTCTCAGCCTCCCAAGTGGTTGGACCTCTTTTCAGTTGCTTGGCATCTTCTGTCCTAATAAATACTCTTTATTTTCCTCCATATGCCTTGCATACAAGTTTCCAGCCATTTTTCTGCCCATCTTTTATTCTAGTTTGATCTAGCCAATGTTTCCCTTCCTTACTATGACAGTGTCAGGTGAAACATTTTTGGAAACCTCACTGAAGTCAAGACATATAGCATCTACTGCTTCTGCCCTATCTACAAAGCCTGTTACCCTGTCACAGGAGGAAATGAAGTTGGTTTGACAAGATTTGTTTCTGACAAATCCGTGTTGGCTGTCACTCATCTTTTTGTTATCTTCTAGGGGCTTACAAATTGTTTGCTTGGTTATTTGCTCCAGGATTTTTCTAGGAATTGAAGTTAAGCTGACAAATCTATCCTTCTTTCCCCCTTTTAAAAGATAGGCTCAATAATTGCACTGTTCTGGTATTCTGGAACCCCCCATAAGCTCCCCAAGATAACCAGTGACAGCTCTGAGATTGTCCTGACAGCTCTTTTCCTCTGATAGTGCTCACCTTGTGGTGGATTTCCTGAGGCTCACTGACCATGAAAATATATAACTAATATAAGCACTTATCTTACTTAGTCTCCATGTTTCTAATTTGTTCATGCCTTTGATTGCTTTAGCCATTTCATGACATCAATCTCCTTAGTGAAGGCAGAAGCAAAAGAGGCAGTAGGCACTGTGGCTTGTTTGGGTCTTTGTGTCCGTAGATTTCCCACTCCCTCTGGTAGCAGAAGAAGTCTTTTCTTACTCTTCTTGAATTGCCTGACTTTCTAAAAGTAAACTCTTATACGGGATTCTTTGACCTGGATATTTCTGATACAGCCCATGATTACTTTGTATTGTTTTTTTAATAGCCTCCTATGAAGTCTCTGACAAAAGCTTTTGAAAAAAACAAATGACTTGTGTCAGTTGTATTTATAGTAACCTGGTGTGGTGATGTTAAAAACACTCATCTGCCACATTTAAACAGTTAAGGCATTTCATGCACTGATATATTTCCATCTAATATCAAAAGGCATTTCTGATCACACAGCTCTTCAAACATTTATTTATATTTACTTTTAATAAGCACCATAAAACCTGTTTCAACAAGCAGCAATTTAATTGCATCATTGCATTTGATCAGATGAACATCCTGTTCATAATAAAGCCTTCCCTATAAATAAACATAGAAAATACAAATTAAACTTCCACGTTAAAATGCATCCAACTTAATGTCTCAATTCTTTCTTTACATGTTGTGAATTGAATTTTTCTCTGGAATAATGTGTACACTGAAATGTTGCTATGCATATTTACACACTCATATAAATTCCACTAATACATTGTCTAACTTGAGATTTGCCCCCATTTCAGCCATCAGCATAACTACACTGATGTAAACCACTTGTATTCTAGCAAAGCTGATGAGACAGCTGAAGAACTGGAAGAAAGCATAAATGAAACAGAGTTCAATTTTGCTTCGAAACCAGACATTTTTATTCAGCCCAAGTTTTCCATGAACATGTCAGTCCAACTTTCCAAATTTTAAGTTATTGACATTTTTATCCCCAAAGCACTAAATCATTTTAAGCATTCTGATGCACTAGGCACTTATCAATTGCAGCAGTTGATATTAAAACTTTTTGCATTTTCTGCTTGCTAAATTGCATGGATTGTGTAGGAAAGCCCAAACAACACAAATCTACAGTTTCCAATAGTTGTTAATGATGTGGAGTGAATACAGGAGTGGGACGCTAAACTAATCAGTGCTATTGGACATTGGTGAGTAGAAACCACTATATTAGTGCCTAAACTGTGCAGTGATCCATGTCTCCTAATTCTGGGAGATAGTTATGTTAAATTGATTTGAAAATAAGTGGACAGAATCATTATGCCTACATTTATTGCTAAGCTGATGGAAATCAGATGGATTTTAGTTTTGCAATGCACCTCATAAATTGATGCTGAAGATCCCAATAGAGACTTCACTGCCTGCTTTCTGTCCACCCAATAAACTGTGATTATTGGATCCTGATGACATCTGCTCTGAGGCTATATTAAAATGAATTGAAATAAACCTACAGAAAAAGCATGTTGAGGCAACTTGAATATGGAGGAAGCTGCAGAGCTTATCATCACTGACATATGTGGTCCAAGGAAGGACTGTTGTGGAGCTATGGATATATGCTGAAAAGCAAGGTTTCTCAAAATGCCAACTCAGACGCACGTCAGCGTTGCCTAGGACTGCTCCTGGAAAATACATTCCTTTCTTAAAAAAAATCATTTTCAGAACAGAATAATGCACTGAGAGAGTTCATAACAAAAGCAAGAAAATGGAATACAGTAAGTCATAAAGGTGTGCCCTTGTGGATAACGCTCTGAGGCTGGTTTATTTCTGAAGCACTAAAATATCCTGGCCTCACCGAGGAGCAGAGAAAGTGCTCAGTGGAAACACTGGGAATACCTTACTACAAACTGCTAGGCAATGGATTAATGGTTTTATTAGATGATTCTACCCAAATTCCTTGCCTAAGGAAAAGCCCACATGGTAAAAAAAATAAGGGCGATAGGTGTAAATAAGAAGAGCTGCTACACTGCAGTATAGAAGTATTTCTTAACAGTCAGTGCTTTTTACTACTTGTAAAAACTTCCAGTTCAGGACTATGAAATATGCAATATTCAACTCTCGCTATTGAAGAAACTGTGACTTGATATATTTAAGGCATGAGGATCCACATCCACAGAAGCACTAAGGAACATTAAACCCCTGAAATAACAGATATCCTATCAACATCAATGTGACTTAGGAACTCAGTGCCCTTGGGAAAGGAAGTGTCTTTAATGAGATTTTTTTCTCCCTAGAAATTTATTTTTTCATAGAATCATAGAATCATCTAGCTTGGAAAATACCTTTAAGATCATCAAGTCCAACCGCTAACCTAACCTTGCCATCCCACCACTAAACCATGTCCTTAAGCACCTCATCTATCCCTCTTTTAAATACCTCCAGGGACGGGGACTCAACCACCTCCCTGGGCAGCCCATTCCAGAGCCTGACAACCCTTTCTGTGAGGAAGATTTTCCTAATGTCTAACCTAAACCTGCCCTGGCACAACTTTAGACCATTCCCCCTGGCCCTATCGCTTGTTACCAGGGAGAAGAGGCCGACCCCCACCTCACTACAACCTCCTTTCAGGTAGTTGTAGAGGG